>CM069148.1:6563358-6603358 GCA_035221665.1 Okamejei kenojei | reverse complement strand
CACTAGCTGCCTGCCGTATGGTTGGCTGAGGGTTAACCATTAGTTTGTTGCATGAGTGTGCCAACTCTGATGCTTTCCCCTTCGGCAGAGTTACAGTCATGCGAATAGTGTCAATCGTAAATCCAAGATAGTCCATGGTTGTGGACGGTGTCAAATTGGATCTATTTGGATGTATGACAAACCCCAAAGTTTCAAACAAACGTTTGGTGGCTGCTACTGCCAAAATGGCTGACTCCAAGGTTTTCCCTACTATTAAAATGTCTTATACGTACGCCATGACTATATGCTTTTGTTTCCTCAATAATGCCAAGGCAGGTTTTAAGATTTTTGTGAACAACCTTGGAGCTGAGGTTAGCCCATTTGGTAAGGCTTTAAATTGCCATAGCTGTTTCATCCAGATAAACTTTAGGTATTTACGATGCTCCTTGTGTATGAGTACTGAGTAGTAGGCATCTTTTAAATCAATGCTTGCCAGAAAGTACTCTCTATAAATCAATTGTCTGGCTGTTTCAAAAGTTTCCATCTTGAAATGTATATACTTAACAGACTCGATTAAAGAAGTTAAGTCAATGATGATGCGACATCCACCATCTTTTTTAGTTTTAGTGAAGATAGTGAGGTTATCCACTTTGGTGGCAAAAACAGGAAAGTAGACTATTATTTGAATGGTGACCGACTAGGAAAAGGGGAGATGCAACGAGACCTGGGTATCATGGTACACCAGTCATTAAAAGTAGGCATGCAAGTGCAGCAGGCTGTGAAGAAAGCGAATGGTATGTTGGCATTCATAGCAAAAGGATTTGAGTACAAGAGCAGGGAGGTTCTACTGCAGTTGTACTTGCTGGAATTTAGAAGATTGAGGGGGGATCTCATAGAGACTTACAAAATTCTTAAGGGGTTGGACAGGCTAGGTGCAGGAAGATTGTTCCCGATGTTGGGGAAGTCCAGGACAAGGGGTCACAGTTTAAGGATAAGGGGGAAGTCTTTTAGGACCGAGATGAGAAAATCGTTTTTCACACAGAGTGGTGAATCTGTGGAATTCTCTGCCACAGAAGGTAGTTGAGGCCAGTTCGTTGACCATATTTAAGAGGGAGTTGGATGTGGCCCTTGTGGCTGAAGGGATCAGGGGGTATGGAGAGAAGGCAGGTACAGGATATGATCATATTGAATGGCGGTGCAGGCTCGAAGGGCCAAATGGCCTGTTCCTGCACCTAATTTCTATGTTTCTATGTTTCTATTAGACACAAATTCCAAAGGTTCATGGTTTGTTCTTTCAATTACACCTTTTGCTAGTAGCCTCATCAGTTCAGCTTGACCCTCTTGTTTCTCTTTGACTGAGAGGGTGAATACCCTTTGGGGTATATGCTGAACTGGCGGCATGTTTTCATGAACGAAGTCAATTTTATAGCCATGAATGCTGCTGAGTATATATTTGTCATTAGTGATAGACTCCCATGTATCCAAAAACAAGTGCAATCTCCCCCCTGTTAGTATAGAGCCCCTACTGCTCATATGCTGAGAGGAACCAGACCCACCTACCTCCATGGTTACAGGTGCTTCTTCTGCCTCTTCGCTGGACGATGAGGTGTCTGCTGGGCTGTAGAGGGCTGCTGTTGATGTTGATGCTGCTGTTGATGTCGATGTTGGGGGTGCCGCATTTTCCATGGGGTCCGCTCTGGGCCCTGGCCTAAAAAAGGCTTACGGGGAATGGTTGCGGACCCCGAGCTTTCACCAGTCCCATATGGTAGTCGACGACTGGTGGACGCCTTGGGGTACTGCCGCCTGGGTTTGTTAGGTCTGCTCGGTCCCAAACCTGCCCTCACGAGACCAAAGGTCTTGGACTCTAGGTCTTTCACCTTTTTCGGAAGGTCCTTTCCAAAGAGCAGAATTGGAGGTTCTGAACTCGGTGTTTTGCAAAGTCCCGCAAACTTAGGGTTGAGGGCAGGCTTGATGATTTCCTTCCGTAAATTGTTTATCTCATATTGAGTGGTGCTCAGCAGAGCTAATGTGTCTTGCTGATTAGTGGTGATGTCCACACCATCTATGGACCGAGCATATGATGTTATTCCTGCAGTCAGGAGTTTTAGGGTTTTCTGGAGCTTCAACTCCAGGTTCCTGATGTTCTGCCCCAAATGTCCCCAAATTTGGCTGTTTACAGCTGGTACATTCAATGATGTACAATTTTCTGGGGCTGTATATAATTCAAGAGCCTCATTGACCACCCGTTCTTGTAGGGGTTTTGAGGACAGGTGGTCAATGCTGGCTGCAAGTTTCGGCTCTAAAGGCCGACCCGCTCGTGGAGTGGCCATGTAGCGGTTGACCACACCCAGCAGCTCTTCCTGATCCTGTACACCCTGCGTACTCCGGACATCTTCAGCCAGCAACCCCTCTTCTTGACCAGCCCAGACCTGGTCGCCAATGCTGCCTTCAATAGAAGGTGAAGCAATGGCCAGTGCCGTAAAGGGCACTGTGGGAGTGCCTGAGCTCCCTTGGCGAGGCTGCTGCTGCTCTCTCAGCAGATCTCGCTGGAGCAATTGCTCCATAAGCCGTTCCATGCGGCTTAGGCGGCTGCCTGTGCCGCTCTCGAGCGGTGTGGCATCTTCATCCGAATCGTCGGATACTACCGCCCGGTTCTGGCTGCAGGTACCTCCAGCCCGCTGCTCAGGCAGCACTAGCGGTGCTGGGCTCGGCTCGGTAGTCAATCCTTCCGCCTCTTGCTCCCCCTCCAAAGAACGCTCCTCAACGGGAGACGAACGGGGGCGAGCTACAGATTTCTTTCCTCTGGTCTTGCTCATTCTTCCTGGAACACAGAGAAAATACACACGGCCACGGTAAAACACTTACCTGTCGGCCCGACTTTCAAATTGTAGTGGGAGCGCCTTGAACTCCCGTTTGTCACGGGTGCACTGCATGAACGCTAATGTCGCGCATGCGTGCTGGACGGGGTCTTCACATAGTCACTCACGTGACTCCGAAATAAAATCTGTCTATCTCGGCCTTAAAAATATCCGATGACTTGGCCTCCACTGCCTTCTGTGGCAGAGATTTCCACAGATTCACCACCCTCTGACTAAAGAAATTTCTCCTCATCTTCTTCCTAAAGGAACGTCCTTTAATTCTTAAGGCTATGACCTCTTGTCATACATGATTATAATCGAGCCATTGACAGTGTGCAGATACATGATAATGGGATAACGTTTATGAAATGGCCAGAGGGAGAAATTTAGAGCTCAACAGAGGAGGACAAAGGGGTTAATTAAGAGATGGAAAAAAGAGCATGAAAGAAAGCTTACGGGGAATATAAAAAAATGACTGTAAAAGCTTCTTTAGATATGTACATAAAAGGAAAAGATTAGTGAAGACAAATGTAGGTCACTTTCAATCAGAGACAGGTGAATTTATAATGGGAAACAAGGAAATGGCAGAACAGTTTCAGTCTAAAGAAGGGTTTCGGCCCGAAACGTTGCCTATCTCCTTCGCTCCATAGATGCTGCTGCACCCACTGAGTTTCTCCAGCATTTTGTGTACACAGGATCGGTCAAAGCCAGCATGGATTTCTGAAGGGAAAGTCATGCTTGACGAATATCCTGTAATTTTTTGAGGATGTAACAAGTAGAATGGATAAGGGAGAGCCAGTGGATGTGGTGCATCTGGACTTTCACAAAGCCTTTGACAATGTCCCACACAAGAGACGAGTGTGCAAAATTAGAGCACATGGTATTGGGGGTAGGGTATTGACACGGATAGAGAACTGGTTGGCAGAAAGGAAGCAAAGAGTAGGAATTAACGAGTCCTTTTCAGAATGGCAGGCAGCGACTAGTGGGGTGCCACAAGGCTCGTTGCTAGGACCACCAGTTATATATAATATATATTAACGATTTAGATGAGCGAATTAAATGTGACATATCCAAGTTTGCGGATGACACAAATGGCAGTGTGAGCTGTGATGAGGATGCTAGGGTGACTTGGATAGGTTGGGTGATCGAGCAGATGCATGGCAGCTGCAGTATAATGTGGATAAATAAGAGGTCATCCACTTTGGTGGCAAAAACAGGAAGGCAGATTATTATCTGAATGGTGTCTGATTAGGAAAAGGGGAGGTGCAACGAGATCTGGGTGTGCTTGTACATCAGTCACTGAAAGTAAGCGTGCAGGTACAGCAGGCAGTGAAGAAAGCTAATGGCAAGTTGGCCTTCATTGCGAGAGGATTTGCGCTTAGGAGCAAGGAGGCCCTACTGCAGTTGTACAGGGCCCTGGTGAGACCGCATTACGCTGCATAGGTTCACCAGGTTAATTCCCGGTATGGCAGGACTGACATATGATGAAAGAATGGGTTGACTGGGCTTGTGTTCACTGGAATTTAGGATGAGAGGGCATCTTATAGAAACATTTTAAATTCTTAAAGGATTGGACAGGCTAGGTGCAGGAATAAAAATCCTGATATTGGGGGTCCAGAAGCAGGGGTTCTGTCTTTATCTCACCATATCACCATCTATATCTCTCATTTCCCTTATCCCAAACCAGTCTTCTTCAAAGGGTCTCGACCCAAAATGTCACCCATTCCTTCTCTCCAGAGATGATATCTGCCCCGCTGAGTTACTCCAGCTGGTTGTGTCTTTACCTAGAACCAGGGGTCACAGTTTAAGAATAAGGGGTAGGCCATTTAGGGCTGACATGAGGAAAAACCTCTTCACCCAGGGAGTTGTGAATCTGGAATTCTCTGTCACAGAAGACAATGGAGGCCAATTCACTGGATGTTTTCAAGAGAGAGTTAAATTTAGCTCAGGGCTAAAGGAATCAAGAGATATTGGGGTAAAAGCAGGAACGGGGTACTGATTTTAGATGATCATAGTGAATGGCGGTGCTGGCTCGAACGGCCAAATGGCCAACTCCTGCACCTATTTTTCGATGTTTCTATGTTTCTCTATGTTTCTAAGGTAAAGCCAGTAAAGTCCGATCAAAGATATTCCGATGGTGGTTCAGGACCTATTATTGGACTATCTTTGATCGGACTTTACTGTTAAGGTTCTGATAGCTTTAAGGATAGTTTCATTTCTTCTCTCTATCTGATGTAACATTCGCACAAAGGATCACAGTGTTTCTTTGAGCTTTGGAGGCAGTTCGGGATGTAATGTGTACTATGACTGTATCCTGTGTCAAAGGTTACAGGGGAAACAGACTTGATGGGCCAAATGGCTCAAGTCCACCCCCATGTCTTATTTTCTAATAACCTTTGTCTAGAGTCAAGGGTGAGAAGGTCCCAACCGAAAACACCACCTATTCCTTCTCCCCTGAGATGCTGCCCGTCCCGCTGAGTTACTCCTGCATTCTGTGCCTATCTTCCCTGAATCAATAACTTCTTTAAATTCAGTTTTACAGATTTCTTTCAAGAGACTTAATTATTGTCAACTGAGTTCCATGAGCCATAAAAGCTTGTTTATTAAATTTTGTTTTAAATGCCACTTGTTTCCAGAAAGGCTGGTTGCACCAAAAATTCTCATCGCTGTCCTCTCTCTACTGCGAAGCTATCAGAACAAATGCATTCAAGGGGAACACAGCTAACCTCATGGTAGATAAAAATGCTGGAGAAACTCAGCAGGTGAGGCAGCAACTATCCGAAATGTTTAAGAAAGAACTGCAGATGCTGGAAAAATCTTTGTTCTTTCTTAAACAACTAACCTCATGGTATCTTATCCCTGTACTATTCCAGTCCCCACATTGGTCTTGAATGAAGATGTGTTTGACCTGAAGGTAGACACAAAAGGCTGGAGTAACTCAGTGGGACAGGCAGCATCTCTGGAGAGAATGAATGGGTGACGTTTCGGGTCGAGACATCTTCTTCAGATTGATGTCAGGGGAGCCTGCACTGGAATTCAGCAAATGTCTTCATTGTCATTGAGTCACACAGTCTTGCAGTGTGAATATAGGCCCTTTGGCCCAACTTGCCCACACTGTCCAACATGTCCCATCTACACCAGTTCCACCTGTCTGACAGTAAAACACTATCCCTCTAAACCTGTCCTATCCATGTACCTATCTAAATTATTTTTTAAGCATTGTCTCTAATTTCCCTTTCTCTATTAACCTGTCTTAAACTCTCTTAAATATCTGTGCTCCTCTAATGTCCTTGTCTTTTTTCTTTGAGATACAGCATGGAAACAGGCCCTTTGGCCCACCGAGTCCTCGCCAACCAGTGATCCCTGCACACTGACACTATCCTACACACACTTGGGACATCTTACAATTTTTAACTGAAGCCTGTTGACCTACAAACATGAACGTCTTTCGAGTGTGGGTGAGGAAACCGGAGGACCCGGGGAAAACCCACGCAGGTCACGGGGAGAACGAACAAACTCCGTACAGACAGTGCCCGTAGTCAGGATCGAACCGGGGTCCCTGGCGCTGCGAGGCAGGAATGCTACCGGGGAGAAAGCAAGGAGTGGAGTACTGATTTTGTACGATCTCTAACTTCTACAGGTGCACAGTAGAGAGCTTGCTCACCGGTTGCATCGTGGCTTGGTTTGGCAACTTGAGCGCTCAGGAGAGGAAAAGACAACAAAAAGTAGTAAACACTGCCCAGTCCATCATCGGCTCTGACCTCCCTACCATCGAGGGGATCTATCGCAGTCGCTGCCTCAAAAAGGCTGGCAGCATCATCAAGGACCCACACCATCCTGGCCACACACTCATCTCCCCGCAACCTTCAGATAGAAGGAATAGGAGCCTGAGGACTGCAACGTCCAGGTTCGGGAATAGCTACTTCCCCACAGCCATCAGGCTATTAAACTCAACTGAAACAAAACTCTAAACATTAATAGCCCATTATCTGTTTATTTGCACTTTATTTATTCATGTGTGTATATGTTTATATAATGGTATATGGACACACTGACTTGTTCTGTATTCATGCCTACTATATTCTATTGTGCAAGAATTTAATTGTCCTATCTGGGACACACGACACTAAACTCTCTTGAATCTTTGAAATCTTGATCATATTGAATGGCGGTGCTGGCTCGAAGGGCCGAATGGCCTACTCCTGCACCTATTGTCTCTGCCTCTATGTTTCTGTGATTCTGTGCTGTATCTCTAAACTAAACAAAACAGTGGCTGGGTTTCATCCCGTGAAGGAGTTTGAGAGAAGCTGATCGTTTGTGGACGTGACTGCCACTTGAATCACGAGGAGTGAACAAACAAACACGGCCTTGCAGCCAGGGGTTAAAGGAAGCCAGCAACTGATTGCATTGCTATGTTTGGGGGGGGGGGGGGGGGGGGGGGTCACTTCACTGATAAATCACCGTGGAGCAGCGAGCGCTTTTAGATCCTGCCCCAGGCACGTTTAAAATAAATATACCAAAGGTTTGTGTGATTAGTGGAGATAATTGCAGGCATCCACGATCAATTAGCTATAAGTCTTGATCAATTACTGTTCAAAAAAGCCCTTGTAATTGTTACCATGCCTTTTCTGGCCGGTTTTAGCTGTGGCAAAGGCTCGTGTGAAATGCTGGGTATTTCGGACGCATTTGAGGTAATTCTGTTCGCCAAATCTAATCCTTGTAAACGGTGGTCCCATCAGCACACTGCCACCCAGATTTGGAGGTTAATTTGCTTGGGATAATTGTAAATTATCTGTCCCAAGTGTGTGAGGGATAGTGGAAAGCGCCTGTCCCACTTTCCCGAGTTATTCACGAATTGTCCCGAGCTTTCAAACGCGCAGAATGTTCGTAACGAGTCCGTTGGAGTCCGTAGATATCTCATAGCGGCTCGTTATGCCAGCATTAGGTACTCGGGGCATCAGGTAAGTCGGGACATTTTTTCAGCGTGATGAAAAATGTCCACGAGTAAAATAACATAGCCCCGAGTACCTGCGGCTGGCTTAACGAGCCGCTACGACATATCCACAGACTCCTACAGCCTCCTACGGACTCATTACGAACATTCTGCTAGTTTGAAAGCTCGGGAGAATTCGTGAATAACTCGGGTAAGTGGGACAGGCCCTTTAATGTGTGGGGATCGCTGGTCAGCACAGACACGGCGGACTGTTTCCACGCTGTATCTCTAAACTAAACTAAACTAATATGTGAAAGATAGACACAAAATGCTAGACTTTCTCAGCGGGACAGGCAGCATCTCTGGAGAGAAGGTATGGGTGACGTTTTGGGTCGAGACCTTCAGTCTGATAGGGCATCCATTTATGGGTGTGATATGGGTCAGTACCATTTTTTTTTTAAAGTTGACTTAAATTCTTCTAAGTGTGTGGGATCACGAAGATCTCAAATAACTCTATGACATTCAGCAAGCAGCTAGGCAAGTCCAATGGCAACTTCAAATCCTGACTTTCCAGTGTGGCTTTTTTAAGGTTTGATGCTAAGACCACATATTAGTTGAGGATAGAACTGCAGATGCTGGTTTATATCGAAGATAGACACAAAATCCTGGAATACCTCAGTGGGACAGACAGCATCTCTGGAGAGAAGGAATGGGAGATGTTTCGGGTCGAGACCCTTCTTCGGACTGAAGAAGGGTCTCGAAAATGGATACCCCATCAGACTGCAGAAGGGTCTCGACGCGAAACATCACCCATACCTTCTCTCCGGAGATGCTGCTTGTCCCGCTGAGCTACTCCAGCATTTTGTGTCTATCTTCCACATATTAGTTTAGTTTAGTTTAGAGATACAGCGCGGAAACAGGCCCTTCGGCCCACCGAGTCCATGCCGACCAGCGATCCCCACACACTAACACTATCCTACACACACTAGGGACAATTTACAATTATACTACGCAAACTAACCTACAAAACTGTGTAGGAAGGAACTGCAGATGCTGGTTTAAACCGAAGATTGACACAAAATGCTGGAGTAACTCTGGAGAGAAGGAATGGGTGCCATCTCGGGTCGAGACCCTTTTTCAGACCTGTAGGTCTTCGGAGGAAACCGGAGCACCTGGAGAAAACCCACATGGTCGCAGGGGGAACGTGCAAACTCTGCACGGACAGCATGTGGTCAGGATCGAACCCGGGTCTCCGGCGCTGTAAGGCAGCAGCTCCACCCGCTGCACCACCGTGTCGCTCTATTTAAGGGTGAACAACGTACAGGCAAGTTAGCTCAGTACCTGTGGTGGTCAGGATTCTGCGAGAAAGGAAGTGGTAAAGGGGCACATGGAAAATAATAATCCGAAACATCTTGCTCCGAAGACGTAGGACTCGGAAAGGTCACACCTACACAACATAGCAGGAATGTAATGCACAGATCTGGTCATAGTCAAGGATATAATTTCAAATGGCGGAAAACAGCAACATTTCACCAAGTTGATTCCTGACATGCTGAGTTTGTTGTACAAGGAGCCATTAAACCCATTTACTTTGTACTCTCTGGAGTTTAAAGTAATCAGAGGTGTTCTTATTGAATAGAAAATGGTTCCTACAAGGTGTAGATACACAATTCATGTCTCCCTTCAGCGGGGAGTCTCGAACCAAAGGTCGCAGTCTCAAAATCAAAGGTCAACAGTCAGGGCAGAAACAAAAGGACATTTTCTTCATTCCTTTTCATTCATAAGTTCATAAGTGATAGGAGTAGAATGATGCCATTCGGCCCATCAAGTCTACTCCGCCATTCAATCGTGGCCGATCTATCTCTCCCTCCTCAGCCCATTCTCCAGCCTTCTCCCCATAATCCCTGACTCCCGTACTAATCAAGAATCTATCTATCTCTGCCTTAAATATATCCTCTGGCTTGGCCTCCACAGCCGCCCGTTACAATGAATTCCACAGATTCACCCCCCTCGAGACTAAAGTAATTCCCCCTCCTAAAGGAACACCCTTTAATTCAGAGGCTGTGACCTCTAGTCCTAGACTCTCCCACTAACGGAAACCCTCTCCCCACATCCTCACTATTCAAGTCATTTTTTTTTGTTCTTTTATACCTCCTCATGCCTCCAGTTTCCCAGTGCTCTGACTCAGTCTGAAGCAGGGACTTGACCCAAAATGTCATCGATGCCTTTTCTCCGGAGATGATTCCCGGCCCGCTGAGTTACTCCAACACGTTGTGTCAACCTTCAGACATCACTTTCACCATTCAGGTCGTGAATCTTTGGCATTTTCGACCCACGAAACTCAGTAGCTGAATATACCGCAAGGTACGAAGGGAACCAAATGATATGGAGCAAAACGTAAAATGCTGGAGTAACTCAGTGGTTACCACTGATCTCCAGCCCACCGTTCCCTCCGACCGCACACTGACACCATCCTACACACACGAGGGACAATGTACAACGTTACCAAGCCAATTAACCTACAAACCTGTACGTCTTTGGAGTGTGGGAGGAAGCTGGAGCACCCGGAGAAAACCCACACTGGTCGCAGGGAGAAGGTGCAGACTCCGCACAGACAGCACCCGTAGTCAGGATCGAACCCGGGTAATTGGCGCCGTATGGCTGCAACTCTACCGCTGCGCCATTGTACCGCTAATTATTGGAAGTCAATGATGAACTTAGGTTACTTCTGCCAATCCTGACTCGTGACCGCTTCACATAAGACATTTCCTTTTTAATGGTTGACCATGGAGTTGTGTAGGTCAAATGCATAGTGTAAGGATCACAATGGACTGTTCAACCTAAAACTGGAAATGGGAGAGGTCACTGGATTAGACATTAATTAGCGTAAAGATTTGAGGTGTTAGAAATAAAGAAATAAAGAATTGGTTTATACTTTCTCAATGACTTTTGCAACATAGAAACATAGAAAGATAGAAAATAGGTGCAGGAGGAGGCCATTTGGCCCTTCGAGCCAGCATCGCCATTCATTTTGATCAAGGCTGATCATCCACAATCAGTAAAGGGCCTGTCCCACTTTCACGACCTAATTCACGACCTCTGCCAAGTTTGCCCTTGACTCATACTCGCAGCATGGTCGTCACGAGGTCGTAGGTAGGTCGTAGGTAGGTCGTAGGCAGGTCGTGATGCTAGTCGTAGGTAGTCGTGGCATCAAGTAGGTCGGGGCGTCTTTCTCGCCTGATGAAAAATGTCCACGAGTAAAAAAGGTCGTGAATTAGGTCGTGGACGTGGGACAGTGGGACTTTACCCGTGCCTGCCTTCTCCCCATATCCCTTGATTCCACTAGCCCCTAGAGCTCTATCTAACTCTCTTTTAAATTCATCCAGTGAATTGGCCTCTAATGCCTTCTGTGGCAGAGAATTCCACAAATTCACAACTCTTTGGATGAAAAAGTTTTTTTCTCATCTCAGTTTTATGAGTAAGGAGTAAGCAAAGGGTAGGAGTAAACGGGTCATTTTCAGAATGGCAGGCAGTGACTAGTGGGGTACCGCAAGGCTCAGTGCTGGGACCCCAGCTATTTACAATATATATTAATGATTTGGATGAGGGAATTGAATGCAACATCTCCAAGTTTGTGGATGACACAAAGCTGGGGGGCAGTGTTAGCTGTGAGGAGGGTGCTAGGAGGCTGCAAGGTGACTTGGATAGGCTGGGTGAGTGGGCAAATGCATGGCAGATGCAGTATAATGTGGATAAATGTGAGGTTATCCACTTTGGTGGCAAAAACAGGAAAGTAGACTATTATCTCAATGGTGGCCGATTAGGAAAAGGGGAGATGCAACGAGACCTGGGTGTCATGGTACACCAGTCATTGAAAGTAGGCATGCAGGTGCAGCAGGCAGTGAAGAAAGCGAATGGTATGTTGGCATTCATAGCAAAAGGATTTGAGTACAAGAGCAGGGAGGTTCTACTGCAGTTGTACAGGGTCTTGGTGAGGCCACACCTGGAGTATTGCGTACAGTTTTGGTCTCCTAATCTAAGGAAAGACATTCTTGCCATAGAGGGAGTACAGAGAAGGTTCACCAGACTGATTCCTGGGATGGCAGGACTTCCATATGAAGAAAGACTGGATAGACTCGGCTTGTACTCGCTGGAATTTAGAAAATTGGGGGGGGGATCTTATAGAGACTTACAAAATTCTTAAGGGGTTGGACAGGCTAGATACAGGAAGATTGTTCCCGATGTTGGGGAAGTCCAGAACAAGGGGTCACAGTTTAAGGATAAGGGGGAAGTCTTTTAGGACCAAGATGAGAAAATCATTTTTCACACAGAGAGTGGTGAATCTGTGGAATTCTCTGCCACAGAAGGTAGTTGAGGCCAGTTCATTGGCTATATTTAAGAGGGAGTTAGATGTGGCCCTTGTGGCTAAAGGGATCAGGGGGTATGGAGAGAAGGCAGGTACAGGATACTGAGTTGGATGATCAGCCATGATCATATATTGAATGGCGGTGCAGGCTCGAAGGGCCGAATGGCCTACTCCTGCACCTATTGTCTATGTTTCTATGTTTCTATGTTAAATGGCCTCCCCTTTATTCTTAGACTGTGGCCCCTGGTTCTGGACTCCCCCAACATTGGGAAAATGTTTCCTGCATCTAGCTTGTCCAGTCTTTTTATAATTTTAAAAGAAACCTCAGGACTTTAGTCAGAAGGTGGTGAATCTGTAGAATTCGTTGCCACAGAAGGCTGTAGAGGCCAAGTCTCTAGTGAATATTTTTAAGGCAGAGATAGATAGATTCTAGATTAGTACGGGTGTCAGGGGTTATGGGAGAAGGCAGGAGAACGGGATTAGGAGGGGGAGATAGATTAGCCATGATTGAATGGCGGAGTAGGCATGATGGGCCGAATGGCCTAATTCTACTCCTATTTCTTATGACCTTATGACTCCTTGTTGTCCTTTAAAACTACAATGAGATGTAAAGCCCGTGACTCCATAGATCCAGTCTTTGAAAGATAGGAATTATTTTTCCCGCCACCAAAGGATATGGGGAGAAGGCAAGAGAATGGGGTTGAGAGGGAAACATAGAACAGCCATGATCGAGTGATTATGCAGATTCGTTGGGCCGAATGGCCTAATTCTGTTCCTATATCTTATGGTCTTATGGTCTTATAATTTTGGTAACATATTTGTATATAGCAATGCAATAAATCATCAGATAATCTTTTTTTGGTGACCTTCGTTTCGGGATGAAAATTACCCAGAGTAATAAATAGCCCAGGATTAATTTGTATCGGAGGGAACTGCAGATGCTGCTTTACACCAAAGATGGGCACAATAACTCAACCGGACAGGCAGCATCTCAGGAGAAAAGGAATAGGTGACGTTTCGGGTCGAGAACCTCCTTCAGACTCAACGTCTTCAGACTGAAGAAGGGGTCCAACACAAAATGGCAACTGCTCCTTCTCTCCAGAGATGCTGCCTGACCCGCTGAGTTACTCCAGTATTTTGTGCCTATCCACACAAAACTGATACCCACACAAACAGATATCCAAAGTCAAATGGAAATCTGGAATTCTCTCTTCCCGGTTGTTAAAGACAAATACATATTTTTTTAAATCGATGTTGGAGTAACTCAGCGGAACAGGCAGCATCTCTGGAGAGAGGAAATGGGTGATGTTTCGGGTCGAGACCCTTCCTCAGACTGTTGTTAATGGATAAGGTGTACAGAATGAAAACAAGGACTGTAGAAGTCTGAAGAAGGGTCTCGACCCGAAACGCCGCTTATTCCTTCGCTCCATAGATGCGGCCTCACCCGCTGAGTTTCTCCAGCATTTTTGTCTACCTTCGATTTATCCAGCATCTGCAGTTCTTTCTTCAACACTGTTTAGTTTAGTTCAGTTTAGTTTAGTTTAGAGATTCAGCGCGGAAACAGGCCCTTTGGCCCACCGAGTCTGCATCGACCAGCGACCCCCGCACACTGACACTGTCCGACACTCGGGCCAAACTCTTACCTTTATACCAAGCCAATTAACCTACAAACCTGTACGTCTTTGTCGCGGAACAGACTGAAGGGGCTGAAGGGGCTGAAGGGCCTATGCTCCTAAGTATTTTGCCATTAGTGCGTCGGTGTAACTGAAGTTCCCTCGACCCTGCCACCATATGATAAAGTCATCACAATCGATCTTCGCCCTCGGGAGTCTGAACCCAGTGATAAACCGCCCAGGCGTTGTTTCATTCCTGCATGCCTCCGTCGATCAAGAGCACCATACGATGGTGGTAAAAATATTTAACACCACCGTAGACTCATTGAGACCACCCTACCCCCTTTGGGAAGCTAAATCCCCTTGATTAACCCAGCTAAGCCGAATCGAAGGTCAGCATTTGAGAAGGAAAGGGTTGTTTCAAACATCACCATCTGGCAGCTGTTGCTGAACTCGTAAAGTTAACTATTTCCTTTTAACTGGTGAAATTTGCTTTGAACCGTGCCTGATTGCTCTAGGTTTCCCTTCCATAAATAATGCCGCTTTTAAAACCAGTCACTTTTGTGAACAAAAAACCGCAGCAGCAAAACTCGCAAAGGCCTCCCGTGGTCGTGTTGCGGTTGTACAAGACGCTGGTGAGGCCACATTCAGAGTATCGCCTTCAGTTACCACTGGGCACCACGTCGTAGGAATGATGTTAGACACAAAACGTTGGAGTAACTCAGCGGGCCAGGCAGCATCTCTAGAGAGAAGGTTTGGTTAGTCTGAGGAAGGGTCTCAACCCGAAAGGGTTGAGACCCTTCCTCAGACTAACCAAACGTCACGCATTCCTTCTCTTGGGAGATGCTGCCTGTCCTGCTGAGTTACTCCAGCATTTTGTGCCTATCTTCGATTTAAACCAGCACCTGCAGTTCCTTCCTGCGCATAAGAACGAGGTTGTGAAGCTGGATGTGAAGGGTGCAGAGAAGATTTACGAGGATAAGCTTTTCCCATTGAGGGTAGGGAAGATTCAAGCAAGAGGGCATGACATGAGAATTAAGGGACAGAAGTCTAGGGGTAACGTGAGGGGGAACTTCTTTACTCAGAGGGTGGTGGCTGTGTGGAATGAGCTTCCAGCAGAAGTGGTGGAGGCAGGATCGATTTTAACATTTAAAAGTAAAGTGGATAGGTATATGGACGTGAAGGGAATGGAGGGGTATGGTCTGAGTGCAGGTAGATGGGACTAGGGGAAAATAAATGGTTGGTACGGACTGGAAGGGCCGAGAGGGCCTGTTTCCGTGCCGTAATTGTTATATGGTTATATGTTGCCAGGGCTCAAGGGCCTGAGCTATAGGGAGGGCCGGGATGTGCAGGCTGGGACTCTATTCCTTGGAGCGCAGGAGGATGAGGGGTAATCTTATAGAGGTAGATAAAATCATGAGAGGAATAGATCGGGGAGATGAACAGAATCTCCTGCCCAGAGTAGGAGAATCGAGAACCACAGGACATAGGTTTAAGGTGAGGTGACTTGGATTGTTTTCTCTGGAACACCGGAGATTATGAGGAGACCTGATGGAAGTGTATAAAATAAGAGGGGCAGAGGTAAGGTCGGCAGTCAAAATCATTTCCCAGGATGTAAAAATCAAATTTTAGAGGGCATACCTCTGTGAGAGGGGCAAATCTTTTTTTACACAGAGGGTGGTGAGATCCTGGATACATTAGTGGCATCTAAAAGACCTTTGGATATTTGTTTTCCGGATCGTATCTCCAGTCGCTCTGCAGCCTAACATCATGGAGCTGGAGGCCTTGCTCTCCAGACTGACTTTGAGCTGTGCACGTGCCATCGGAGCCTGCGATCCCTTGCCTGGGATCGACTCTCCAAAAGCGGCCTGCGGATTTCACCATCGAGGAGCTCGCAGTCACGGGTAGAGACCGATGTGGGGAAGCTCCAAACGACGCAGAGGGTTTCGACCGGCCCCGACCCGGGGTTAGATCGCTCGGTGTGGGGGAGTTGGGTCCCCCCCCGATGCAGGAGCTTGATCGCCCCGACCCGGAGGATTCCACCCCACCCCCGCTACGGGAGCCAAGATTGTCCCATCAACGGAAGGCACGAGGCACAAAGAAGGGAAGAGATTTAAGTTTTTTTTTGCCTCCCATCACAGCGAGGAATGTGGAGGAGTCACTGTGGTGGATGTTTATGTTAAAATGTGTTTTGTGTGTCTTGTTGCTTTATATTGGTGTGACTGTGTGGCAAATGAAATTCCTCGTGTTGCAAAATGTACTTGGCTAATAAAGTATGATTATGATTATTGGATGGGCATATAGATATGCAGGGAATGGAGAGATATGGATTACGTGCTAGTAGATTAGTAATGGTCTTGACATCATGTTCAGCGCGGACATTGTTGGCCAAAGGGTTTCTAGTGGTCTGCTGTTTCCTGTTCTACGTTCCATGTTTTACAAGAGGCTTTTTATATTTTTGGGGATCCAGCTCTTTGATCTCCACTCAGGGTGTTAAGTTTGCCAACGTGATCTGAAAATTGTCGTTCACTAATCTTGTGCTGCAGTTCTTCCAAATAGTTCCCCTCCAAGTTGTCTAACGACGGCCAGATTCAGTTGGCGTTGCACGATCCAACGCGTTAGTTTTGAACACAGTTTCCTAAACCATCGGTGTTAAGGAGCCTGATGGAAATAAACAGCAATTATTACGGGTACATTTCTAGGTCATGGAGTGGTAGAGCCATACAGCAGGGAAACCGGCCCTTCGGCCCAACTTGCCCATGCTGACCAAGATGCCCCATCTATAGTCCCATCTACCTGCATAAGGCCCATATCCCTCTCTAAACCATGTGTAGGAAGGAACTGCAGATGCTGGTTTACACCAAAGATAGACACAAAATGCAGGTGTAACTCAGCGGGACAGGCAGAAAAGGAATAGGTGACGTTTCGGTTCAAGACCCTTCTTCAGATCTTCTAAGATCATGACCTAAAAAATCACCGACTCCTATTCTTCATAGATGCTGCCTGATCTTCTCAGTTTCTCCAGCTCTTTGCGTCTATCCCTCTAAACTGTTCCCATCCATGTACCTGTCCAACAGGCTTTTAAATGGTGTGATAGTCCCTGCCTCAACTACCTCCTCTTGCAAATTGTTCTATACACCCACCAACAAAAATCAATGGCAGGTGTGACCACCCCATTTTAGCAACTATTTTAATGCACCCAAATACTTCTAGCCAGGTTATTACTGGCATTTTAGGGGCAATTATATGCAGTGTGATTTCCTTTTAATGCACGTAAACTTTCAATCACTAGTTTCAATATAATTATGGAGAGAGTCAGAACTGGACCTAGGGTAGAGATTTTTGATTGGAGAAAGGCTAACTTTGAGGGAATGCGTAAGGATTTTAAAGGAGTGAATTGGGACACTTTGTTTCATGGGAAGGATGTAGAAGAGAAATGGAGGACTTTTAAAGGGGAAATTGTAAGAGTACAGAATCTTTATGTCCCTGTTAGGTTGAAAGGAAATAGTAAAAATTGGAAAGAGCCATGGTTTTCAAGGGAAATTGGACACTTGTTTCGAAAAAAGAGAGATATCTACAATAATTATAGGAGGCATGGAGTAAATGAGGTGCTAGAGGAGTATAAAGAATGTAAAAAGAATCTTAAGAAATAAATTAGGAAGGCTAAAAGAAGATATGAGGTTGCTTTGGCAAGAAAGGTGAAAGTAAACCCAAAGAGTTTCTACAGCTATATTAATAGCAAAAGGATAACGAGGGATAAAATTGGACCATTAGAGAGACAGAATGGACAGCTATCTGCAGAGCCAAAAGAGATGGGGGAGATATTGAACAATTTCTTTTCTTCGGTATTCACCAAGGAGAAGGATATTGAACTCGGTGAGTTAAGGGGAAAGAGTAGAGTAGCTATGGATACTATGAGATTCAAAGAGGAGGAAGTACTGACACTTTTGAAAAATATAAAAGTGGATAAGTCTCCAGGTCCTGACAGGATATTCCCTAGGACATTGAGGGAAGTTAGTGTAGAAATAGCAGGAGCTATGACAGAAATATTTCAAATGTCATTAGAAACGGGAATAGTGCCGGAGGATTGGCGTACTGCGCATGTTGTTCCATTGTTTAAAAAGGGTTCAAAGAATAAACCTAGCAATTATAGACCTATTAGTTTGACGTCAGTGGTGGGCAAATTAATGGAAAGGATACTTAGAGATAATATATAAGCATCTGGATAAACAGGGTCTGATCAGGAACAGTCAACATGGATTTGTGCCTGGAAGGTCATGTTTGACAAACCTTCTTGAATTTTTTGAAGCGGTAACTAGGGAAATTGATGAGGTAAAGCAGTGGATGTTTGTCTATATGGATTTCAGTAAGGCCTTTGACAAGGTTCCCCATGGAAGGTTGGTTAAGAAGGTTCAATCTTTGGGTGTTAATGGCGGAGTAGCAAGATGGATTCAACAGTGGCTGAATGGGAGATGTCAGAGAGTAATGGTGGATGGCTGTTTGTCAGGTTGGAAGCCGGTGACCAGTGGGTGCCTCAGGGATCTGTGTTGGGTCCACTGTTGTTTGTCATGTACATCAATGATCTGGATGATGGGGTGGAAAATTGGATAAGTAAGTATGCAAATGATACTAAGATAGGTGGTGTTGTGGATAATGAAGTAGATTTTCAAAGTCTACAGAGAGATTTGGGCCATTTGGAAAAGTGGGCTGAAAGATGGCAGATGGAGTTTAATGTTGATAAGTGTGAAGTGCTACATCTTGGCAGGACAAATCAAAATAGGACGTACATGGTAAATGGTAGGGAATTGAGGAATGCTGTGGAACAGAGGGATCTAGGAATAACTGTGCATAGTTCCCTGAAGGTGGAATCGCATGTAGATAGTGTGGTAAAGAAAGCCTTTGGTGTGCTGGCCTTTATAAATCAGAGCATTGAATATAGGAGTAGGGAAGTAATGTTAAAATTGTACAAGGCATTGGTAAGACCAATTCTGGAGTATGGTGTACAATTTTGGTCGCCTAGTTATAGGAAGGATGTCAACAAAATAGAGAGAGTACAGAGGAGATTTACTAGAATGTTGCCAGGGTTCCAGCAACTATGTTACAGAGAAAGGTTGAACAAGTTAGGTCTTTATTCTTTGGAGCGCAGAAGGTTAAGGGGAGACTTGATTGAGGTCTTTAAAATGATGAAAGGAATAGACAGAGTTGACGTGGATACGTTTTTCCCCATTGAGGGTAGGGAAATTTCAAACAAGAGGGCATGACATGAAAATTAAGGGACAGAGGTTTCGGGGTAACGTGAGGGGGAACTTCTTTACTCAGAGGGTGGTGGCTGTGTGGAATGAGCTTCCAGCAGAAGTGGTGGAGGCAGGATCGATTTTAACATTTAAAAGTAAAGTGGATAGGTATATGGACGTGAAGGGAATGGAGGGGTATGGTCTGAGTGCAGGTAGATGGGACTAGGGGAAAACAAATGGTCGGCACGGACTGGAAGGGCCGAGAGGGCCTGTTTCCGTGCTGTAATTGTTATATGGTTATATGGTTATAAAGAGCAGTTTGCATAATTGGTCACCATCGTTCTACACAGTGCATCTGCTATGGGTCATAATTATGTCCACACGGGCACATCACAGCACCAAGCACGACATCCGGAGGCTGCAGCGAATCGTCCGATCAGCTGAGAAGGTTATTGGCAGCAACCTTCCCTCCATTGACGAACTGTACACTGCAAGGGCCAGGAAGCGAGCGGGCAAGATCATCTCTGACCCCTCTCGCCCTGGCCACAAACCCTTTGAATCACTTCCCTCTGGAAGGCGACAACGGATTGTCAAAACTGCCACAGCCGGACATAAAAACAGCTTTTTCCCACGAGTAGTAGCTCTTCTCAATAACCAAAAATCTGTAGCCTCCTTTTGCTCTGGTATTTTATTCAATTCACATGTTTAATCGATAATGTTTTATTATTAATGTTTAATATTTTATGTGTCCTTCCTAACTGTCACTGTATGTTATGTTGTCACTTGTGGGTGGAGCACCAAGGCAAATTCCTTGTATGTGAATACTTGGCCAATAAACGTATTCATCCATTCAACTTCCATGTATGCAGGAAGATAAACACAAAGTGCAGGAGGAACCCGTTGTGTCTGGCTGCGTCTGTGGAGGGAATGGACTGACGACGTTTCCACTCGGGACCCACCTTCAAACATCTTGTGCAGAAGGGTCGCGACACGAAACATACCCTGTCCATTCACGTAGATGCAAGTGAACGGCAGGTGCAGGAATCCTGGGCAAACTGCTGGAGAAACTCAGCAGGTCAGGCAGCATCGGGTAAGGGAATAGAGAGGTGGTTTCAGGTCGGGACCCTCAGGGTCTGAAGAAGGGTCCTCCACCTGAAGCGTCACCTGTCCATTCCTTCCGCCGATGCTGCCTGACCTGTTGAGTTCTTCCAGCACTTTGTATTTTGCTCCGTAATTAGACCCAAGACACTGGAAGTGTTTCTGCAAACATCAGACAGTGAGCATTTGAGAATGTGAAACATTAACTCCTTTCCTCTTTCCGCAGATGCTGCCTGGCTTTCTGGCTTCCAGGTTTTCTGTTTGTATTTCAGATTTCCCGCATCAGTTGGGTTTGGATTGATTTTCAAACATCCGACCACTTTTGAAACTGGGGTGTCAAATTAGTTTAGTTTAGTTTAGTTTAGTTTAGAATTGTTTAATTTAGTTTAGTTTAGAGATGCAGCATAGAAACAGGCCCTTTGGCCCATCAAGTCCGCACCGACCAGCGATCATCCGGGCACTAGTTCTATGTTACCCATTTTCGCATCCTACACACTAGTGGTGACTTACAGATGGTGGCACTGCGGTAGAGTTGCAGCGTTACAGCGAATGCAGCGCCGGGTTCGATCCCGACTACGGGCGCTGCCTGTACGGAGTTTGTATGTTCGCCCCGTGACCTGCGTGGGCTTTCTCCGAGATCTTCGGTTTCCTCCCCAACGTACAGTATTGTAGGTTAATTGGCTTGGTAAATGTAAAAAATTGTCCCTAGTGGGTGTAGGATAGCGTTAATGTGCGGGGATCGCTGGTCAGCACGGACCCGGTGGGCTGAAGGGCCTGTTTCCGCGCTGTATCTCCAAACTGAAAAAAAGCCAATTAACCTACAAACTTACAGACCTGCACGTCTTTGGAATGTGGGTAGAAACCGGAGCACCCAGACAAAACCCACGCGATCACGGGGAGAGCGTACAAACTCCGCACAGACAGCGCCCGTAGTCGGGATCGAACCCGGGTCTCTGGCGCTGTAAAGCAGAAACTCTACCGCTGCGCCACTTTGAAATGAAGATTTTAAAAATGAGCTTCTTCCACTTCTTGCGTATGCCGTGCACAGCCTAAAGTTGTAAGACAACTTGTTCCGTTTGATCTTCTGTTTGTGCACGCCAGGTTGATTGCATTCGTTGAAACAGGGTGGACCACGTGAAGGTTGCAATCTCCCAGCCAAAAATGAGCTGATATATTTTTTATCTGCTTATTCAGGATAGTCAAGGGTTACGTTGCAAATTGAGTGGCTGGTGTCGGGAGCTAGTTCAGCCAGCGTCTAATCGCAAGGCAGAACAGACTCATAGAAGCTGAATAGCCAACTCCTGTTTCTGATTATATTGTTCCTGAAACACAATGAGGATTGTGTTCTCTGTTCTGCATAAGACTTGCCTTGCCTTTTGTGTCGCAATGTGTAACAGTATATGGGGACCGATGATCTGAAGACAGACACAGAGTGCTGGAGTAACTCAGCGGGCCAGGCAGCACCTCTGGAGAACACGGATGGGTGACGTTTCAGGGCGGGACCTCCTTCAGACTGAACGTGGGGCAGTGAGGGTGGGATGGGGGTGAAGAGCAGGAGGGGAGAGAAGACCAGGTCCAATTAGGGCCGGCAACAGATGACCTCACCCTGGTCGGCCCATTGTTGGCTGGGGAAAGGTGTGATCTCAAGAGAGATACAGTGCGGACGTGGACTGCGGAACCGGTTAGGCGGCTAGGGTGGAGGCAGAGGGGCGCTGGGGTGGGGGGGGGGGGGGGGGGGGGGGGGGGGGGGGGGGGGGGGGGGGGGGGGGGGGGGGGGGGGGGGGGGGGGGGGGGAGAGAGTGTTGGGGAAGGGAGTGCGAGTGGAAGTTGTGAAGTTGCAGATGGAATACAGCGTAGCAAAGTGGCCCCCATAACTGAGGAAGGATGTGCTGCCGTTGGAGAGGGTCCAGAGGAGCTTCACGAGAATGGATGGGTGACAGCACTGGGCCAGTGCTCGCTGGAGTTCAGAGGGATGGGGGGGGGGGGGGACCTCATTGAAACTTCCCGAATAGTGCAAGGCCTGGAGAGGATGTTTCCACTAGTGGGAAGAGTCTAGGACCAGATGGCACAGCCTCAGGATAAAAGGATGTTTCTTTAAGAAGGCGATGAGGAGGAATTCCTTTAGTCAGAGGGTGGTGAATCTGTGGAATTCATTGCCACAAACGGCTGCGGGGGCCAAGTCAGTGGATATATTTAAGGCAGAGATGGATAGATTCTTGATTAGTACGGGTGTCAGGGGATATGGGAAGAAGGCAGTAGAAAGGGGTTAGGAGGGAGAGATAGATCAGCCATGATTGAATGGCGGAATAGACTTGATGGGCCGAATGGCCTCATTCATCTCCTATCACTTACGCAGTTGCTTAGATTTGGAGAATTTCATGTTAATTCCGCAGGGATTCATTTGCCCCATCACAGAGGACTAACTTTTGCTATTGAGGGAGTGCAGCGTAGGCTTACAAGGTTAATTCCCGGGATGGCGGGACTGTCATATGCTGAGAGAATGGAGCGGCTGGGCTTGTATACTCAGGATTTTAGAAGGATGAGAGGATATCTTATTGAAACATATAAGATTATAAAGGGTTTGGACATGTTAGAGGCAGGAAACATGTTCCCGATGTTGGGGGAGTCCAGAACCAGGGGCCACAGTTTGAGAATAAGGGGTAAGCCATTTAGAACGGAGATGAGGAAACACTTTTTCACCCAGAGAGTTGTGAGTCTGGAATTCTCTGCCTCAGAGGGCGGTGGAGGCCGGTTCTCTGGCCACTTCCAAGAGAGAGCGAGATAGGACTCCTAAAGATAGCAGAGTCAGGGGATATGGGAAGAAGGCAGGAACGGGGTACTGATTGGGGATAATCAGTCATGAATGGCGGCGCTGGCTCGAAGGGCCGAATGGCCTACTCCTGCACCTATTGTCTATTGTCTTTTGTCTATCCCTTCTCTTTTCAGGATCTGGAAACCTTTGAGCCTGTTTGTGGTTAATGTACCCCACGGCACACCACCCCATCAAGAACCGCACTGGCACGCAATAATCACGAGGAACGCCATTAGCCTTTCCGTCTTCATGTGAAATCCAAAGGAGCGAAATCGGGAGTAATGAGCGCATTGAGAAAACGCCCCCGGCCCAGCGATTGTCCAACGTTCTGTGCTGTCTCCTCTCACTGGCCTGGCAGCCTGTGCAATGTAAACCCGGTAAATGCTTGCAGCATTCCAGCTGAAATGAGCTCAGAAGGGCATGTGACATTTATATAGTGCAGCTGACAGATTAAGGACATGCACTCGTTCCATTTAGTCCCGTGTGCTCATTCGAAAAGGGACCTGCTGATCTCATGGGTGACAATAAAGACAGCATTGTGCTGGCACTGAGCACAGAGTGCGGCTCCATGCTCATTAAACACACTGCTGTTTGTGTATGTGTGTGTGTGGCAGTGTGTATATGAGTGTGTGTGTCTGTGTGTGCCATTATGTATATGTGTGTGTGTGTGTGTCTGTGTGTGGCTGTATGTATGTGGGTGTGCCTGTGCGTCCTTCTCTGTGTGTGCGTGTTTGGTGGTGTATATCTGTATGTCTGTGTGTGTCTGGGTCTGTATGTCTGTGTGTGTCTGGGTCTGTATGTCCATGTGTGTGTTTGTGTGTAGGTGTCTGGGTCTGTATGCTCTGTATGTTTGAATATGTGTGTGTGTGAGTGTGTGTGTGTCTGTATGTTTTTTTTCTGTGTGTTTGCCTCTGTGTGTGTGTGTGTGTGTGTGTGTGTGTGTGTGTGTGTGTGTGTGCGTGTGTGTGTGACTGTATGTCACTGTGTGTGACTGTATGCATGTGTGTCCATATGTATGTGTGCGTGTGTGTGTCCATATGTCATTGTGTGCGCATCAACTCATCAGTGTGTGTGTCAGTGTGTGTCAGTGCGTGTGTCAGTGTGTGTGTGTGTGTGTGTGTCAGTGCGTATCAGTGTATGTGTGCATCTATCCATCAGTGTGTGTGTGTGTGTCAGTGTGTGTGTGTCAGTGTGTGTGTGTGTGTGTGTGTGTGTGTGTGTGTGTGTGTGTGTGTGTGTGTGTCAATGCGTGTGTCAATGTGTGTGTGTGTGTCAGTGCGTGTGTCAGTGTATGTGTGCATCTATCCATCAGTGTGTGAGTGTGTCAGTGTGTGTGTCAGTGTGTGTGTGTGTGTGTGTGTCAGTGCGTGTGTCAGTGTGTGTGTGTGTCAGTGCGTGTGTCAATGTGTGTGTGTGTGTGAGAGTGTGTGTGTCAGTGTATGTGTGCATCTGTCCATCAGCGTGTGAGTGTGTGTGTCAGTGTGTGTGTGTGCATCTATCCATCAGTGTGTGAGTGTGTGTGTCAGTGTATGTGTGCAGCTATCCATCAGTGTGTGAGTGTGTGTGTCAGTGTATGTGTGCATCTGTCCATCAGTGTGTGAGTGTGTGTGTCAGTGTATGTGTGCATCTATCCATCAGTGTGTGTGTGTGAGAGTGTGTGTGTCAGTGTATGTGTGCATCTATCCATCAGTGTGTGAGTGTGTGTGTCAGTGTATGTGTGCATCTATCCATCAGTGTGTGAGTGTGTGTGTCAGTGTATGTGTGCATCTATCCATCAGTGTGTGAGTGTGTGTGTCAGTGTATGTGTGCATCTCTACGTCAGTGTGTGTGTGAGTTTTGTGTCTGTCTGACTGTGAAGTGCAGCCTTTCTCCTTCTCCCTTAGTGTTGATGTAATTCTGAATCTTCCATGGTCCCAGCTGCTTAGCCGCAACCCCTCCTTCCCCACTGGGTCTATCTGCCGGGCAGCGTTGGGCCTTCCAGCCGCCAGCAAAGACAATCGGGCTTTTTATCCTGTGGAGAGAGAGAGAGAAACAGTTAGCATTTCAGCCTGCGAATTCTCCCTCAGAACCGTAAACCATTAGAACTTAACATAAGAAGAACGGGTAGGCCAATAAGGACTGAGATGAGGAAAAAAAACGTTTTCACCCAGAGAGTTGTGGATCTGTGGAATTCTCAGCTACAGAAGGCAGTGGAGGCAAATTCATTGGATGTTTTCAAGAGAGAAAACTCTTCAGGCTAACAGAATCTAGGGATGTGGGGGAAAAGCAGGAACGGGGTACTGATTGTGGATGATCAGCCATGATCATATTGAATGGCGGTGCTGGCTCGAAGGGCCGATTGGCCTACTCCTGCGCCTATTTTCCATGTTTCTATGTTCGTAACTTTAACAGTCTCTCAGCAAGTACATCTTCCAACTCTCTCGCCAGAGAACAAGAGGGTTAAGTTGTTGGGAGAACAGGCATGTCTGCCACAAAAATGGAAAGAGGATGTAATGGAGGTACACACGAACACGGTAGACAGCTGCAGAGTGGTTCAAAATAAATCCTTCCTCTGCTGATGGGGTCCGAGACTAGGGAGAATAAGATTCAAGCCAGGCTGTTCACAGATGATGTCCAGAAGCATTTCTTCACCCAAAACGTAGTGGAAATCTAAAGCAATTTCCAGAAATGATTTGAAATGTTAGTAGATTAACAGTTTCCAGAACACAGTGGGTGCATTAAAACACTTATGTTCGAATTCAGTAAAGTGTCAACTATTTTAGTTCGGCTCTCGAATTGATATTTCCCAGAAAATAGCATTTGTTGCAAATCCAAAAATAATTTCACGGTGCAATTAAAACTCGTGCAAGTTATGTTTCTGTAAACGTACATGCAGGCACACACACACACCCACATTTACACGTGGACACACATCCTCCCACACCCCACACACACGTAAACACACTCACAACCACAAAGACACACTCACGCGCACGCATTCATACACGCACTCACACACATTCATACACGCACTCACACACAAACACAGTCGCACACACACACACAAACACAGTCGCACACACACACACACAAACACGCTCGCGCACACACACACCCCTAAAAACACGCCCACACCCCAACACACACAAACACACCGACACACTCACTCTCACTCACTCTCACAATAACACTTTGGGACGACACGGTAAAGTTGCTGCTTGCCAGTGTCAGAGACCCTGGTTCGATCCTGACCACGTGTGCTGTCTGCACGGAGTTTGTACGATCCCCCCCTGTGACCGTGTGGGTTTTCTCCTGGTGCCCCGGTTTCCTCCCACACTCGGTTAATTGTACATTGTCCCTGATGTGTGTAGGATAGAACACACACGCACGCACGCGCACGCAAACCCGCACACGCATACGCACGCACACACACACGCACACGCACACACACAAACACACACACCCACACACTCACACACACACACACCCACACACACACATACACTGATAAACTGATACACCTATAAAATCAAACACATACACTCACGGTATGTAAACAATGTAAACACCAAAACTATGCAGAGTATATAAAGATATTTATAGAGACACATAACAAGTGCAAGTAGTTTATTGAACTCTCTTGCGGCACGGTGGCGCAGCGGTAGAGTTGCTGCCTCACAGCGCCAGAGACGCAGGTTCAATCCTGACTACGGGTGCTGTCTGTACGGAGTTTGTACGTTCTCCCTGTGGCCTGCGTGGGTTTTCTCCGGGTGATCCCACACTCCACAGAAGCACGGGTTTGTAGGGTAAGTTGGGCTGAAGGGCCTGTTTCCATGCTGTATGGCTCTATGACACGCCATAATGATGATGGGATTATAGCTACACGTTAAACCAAACACAAAATGATGCTCTCTTTCTCCCTCTCTCCCCCTCTCCCCCTCCCCCCCTCCCCCTCCCCCTCCCTCTCTCTCTCTCTCTCTCTCCCTCTCTTTCCCTCTCTCTCTCTCTCTCTCTCTCTCCAACATTCAATGCTCTGCCATCACATTTTCCACTTTGGTTCTGCATTAAAATTGGCCCAGACTGGCACTAAATCAAAAATAACAAACAAAAAATTACTTATTGCTGCAGTGCCCCACTGCTCAGTGATCGTAAAATATTTTTTTCAAGAACTAAGGAGGTCTTCACACGTGAAAGAAAGCCTTAAAGATCTTTACCCCGTGCCAAAGGTGGACAGCTAGTGGTAGACCTACTGCCTTACAGCGTAACAGTCTCGCCAAGTCTGTCCCGTCCGATCCTTCTTTGGTGTTTTATAGCGTGCGTTAAATGTATGTTTTAGTGTTCTCTAGTTTTATGTACGGGGGGGGGGAGAGGGGGGGGGGGGGGGGAGGGGGAGGGAGGGGGGGGAGGGGGGGAGGTGGTTGGGGGAAACTTTTTTTTAGTCTCTTACCGCGACAGAGATGCGATTTTCTTTTCCGTATGGTATCTCCGTCTGCACTGCGGCCTAACATCGTGGAGCTGGAAGCCTTTGCTGGGGACCGACTTCGGGAGCTCCAACCGCGGGTGCCTGCGGACCTTAAGATCGTGGAACTCGCGGTCCCTGGTTAGGGACCAACTTCGGGAGCTCCAACCGCAAGAGCTTCGATCTCCCCGACGCGGAAGCTTAGATCGCCGGCTGCGGGAGCATCGATCGCCCCGACTGTGGATAGTTCGACTGCCCCGGCTGCCGGAGAATAAAGATTAGACTTTAGTGCCATCCATCACAGTGAGGAATGCGCTGTGGTGGATGCTTACGTTAACTTTTATGTAGTTGTGTGTCTTGGTGCTTTGTTTTACTATGTCTGTATGGTAATTTGAGTTTCATTGGTACACGTGACAATAAACCGACCTTTGAACCCTTGACTGTGGGTGCTGTCTGTACGGAGTTTGTTCGTTCTCCCCGTGACCTACGTGGGTTTTTTTCCGAGATCTTCGCTTTCCTCCCACACTCCAAAGACTGAAGGTACAGGAGCCTGAAGACTGCAACAACCAGGTTCAGGAATAGCTGCTCCCCCACAGCCATCAGGCTATTAAACTCAGCTCAGACAAAACTCTGAACATTAATAGCCCATAATCTGTTCATTTGCACTTTATCAGTTTATTTATTCAAGTGTGTATATATTTATACAATAATAATAATAATAATAATAATAATAATATATTTTATTGCCATTACACATAAGTGCAACGAGATTTGGTTTTCAACTTCCATCCGATGTCATAACTTAATCGACAAATAGAATTTAGATTCAGATACCCCGAGAACAAGGTTTGTAAAAACGAACATTAGACCAGTAAAGTCAACACAGACTAAAGTGTGAGGCTGGGGGAGACAGTCCATGGGGGTGGGGGGCACTCAGCAGGGCCGGTTCAGAGCCGCTATAGCTCTGGGAATGAACCTGTTCCTGAGTCTGGTGGTGCGGGCGTAGAAGGCCTTGCAACGTCTGCCGGAAGGGAGTAGTTCGAACAGTCCATTACAAGGGTGAGAGGAGTCTTTATGGATGCTGACGGCCTTCCTGAGGCACCGTGTGTGGTAGATGCCCTCCAAAGCTGGCAGTAGCGTCCCAATAATCTGTTGCGCTCTGTGGACAACGCGCTGAAGAGCTCTCCTCCCCGTCTCCGTGCAGCTGAGATGCCGTACATTAGTATGCTCTCTGTGGTGCAGCGGTAGAAGGTCGTCAGCAGCTGTTGGGGCAGACCAGTCCGTTTCAATGTTCTTAGGAAGAACAGTTGTTGCTGTGCCTTTTTGACCAGCGCAGCGGTGTTGGTGGACCATGTGAGGTCCTCTGAGATGTGAGTGCCCAGAAACTTGAAGCTGGACACTCTCTCCACACTGTCTCTGTAGATGGAGATTGGGGCGTATTCCCCATTCTGTGACCTCCTGAAGTCGATAATCAGCTCCTTGGTCTGTAGTCATGCCTACTATGTTCTGGTGTGCTAAAGCAAAGCAAGATTTTCATTGTCCTATCAGGGACACATGACAATAAACTCTCTTGAACTTGAACTCTGGAAGACATGCAGGTTTGTAGGTTAACTGGCTAGGTAAATGTAAAAAATGTCCCTAATGTGTAGGGTAGTGTTAATGTGCGGGGATCGCTGGCCAGTGCGAACTCAGTGGGCCAAAGGGCCTGTTTCCATGCTGAATCTCTAAGCTAAACTATACTAAAAAGTGGTGGAGTAACTCAGCGGGTCAGGCAGCATCCCTGGAGAAAAAGGATGAGTGATGTTTCAGGTCGGCACCCTTCTTCAAACTGAAATTAGAGGAGGGGGCAATAAAGGTGGGAGAAGGGCAGGGCAGCATCGGGCCGCTCCTCTGTGCTTCTGCCCTTGTAGAAAAGTCATCTTGAAACCATTTATTGTCGAAACTCCAGCTAAAGTTACACGCTACACAACATGGCAGCTAGCTAATCAAGAGTGTTTTACTGTCACAGACAGAACAATGAAATGTTTACTCGCTGCAGCATAACAAAATATGTAAACGTATGTAAACAATATAATAAACGAGAAAATGAAGTTCAGCGTGTGTATAAACACATACTTACGTATACGTACATGTACACACACACACACACACACACACACACACACACACACACACACACACACACACACACACACACACACACACACACACACACACACACACATATATAAGGAACTACAGATGCTGGTTTATCTGAAGATAGACACAAAAAGCTGGAGCAACACAGAGGGACAGGCAGCATTTCTGGAGAGAAGGAATGGGTGACGTTTTGGGGCAAGACCCTTCTTCAGAGATATATATATATATATATATATTTTTTTTTTTTTTTAATTTATTTATTTATATATATTTATATATATATATGCGCACACACAAGCACACACACCCGCACACCCGCACTCACACGCGCGCGCACACACACATAGATATAGGACTGAAGAACGGTCTCGACCCGATTCCATGGTTGTGTCACCCATTCCTTCTCTCTAGAGATGCTGCTTGTCCTGCTGAGTTACTCCAGCATTTTGCGTCTACCTTAGATATATATACTGTAGATATAGATATAGATATATATACATTATTACCAACATCGAGAATGTTTTGGCAATTACATCTCTTGCTTGTTGAGTTGCTCCAACTGAGTGCGACTCTAACATGGCTGGAGATATTCCACCTCCCACCTGCGATGGTGTCACGAGAAGCCTGCGGCATCTTATTGTCGGGTTTGCACTGGAAAGGGCAGCGGGAGTTTATCTCAATGTCTTTGCCGTGACCTCAGGATTCAAAGGAAGGAAAGACTATAAACGTAGCAAAGAGCAGTGTGATTTCTTATCATCGAAGATACTGAGTCTAAACGCCATAGAAGCAAGGGTTAGCTTTGAACGTGAATACGGCCATAGTCTAATATTGGCCAACAGAAAGTTGACCCAATGGTGTGAATATTGATTTCTCAAGTAATCCTCGCTTTCCCTCTCTTTCAGTCCCTCTCCCACTCTAGTTCTCCGACTAGTTTCGCTGTCCTCCTGATTAATTTTACTGTTTGTTTGCCTCATTGTCACCTACCCCTCAACTAACAATCAACCCTTTTATATTTCCTTGACCACCGTCTGTTTTGATCTGTCGTTTCCACACCTTACCCTTCCTTATCTCTCGCCTCCCTCTCCCCTGACTCTCAGTCTGAAGAAGGGTCTTGACCCCAAACGTCAGCCATTCCTTCTTTCTGGAGATTCTGCCCGTCCCGACTGAGTTACTCCAGCATTTTGTGTCTATCGGCAACATAAAGTCATGTTTGGTCATGGGCCTGTCCCACTGTACGAGCTAATTCAAGAGTTCTCCCGAGTTTCCCCTGATTCGAACTCGGAGAAATACGGTAATAGCTGCTCGTAGGTACTCGGGGCTCTCGTGGACATTTATCAACATGTTTAAAAAACTTCACGTGCTTACCGCGTTTCCCGAGTGCCTGCCGTTAGTGTTACGAGCCGCTGAGAGACGTCCCGAGCTCCGATGTGCCCGCTACGTACATTCTAAGAGTTTGATTTTTTTCTTTAAACTCGGGAGAGCTCTTGGGTAAACTCGTATAGTGGGACAGGCCCTTTAGTCTGAAGAAGGGCGGCGCGGTGGCGCAACTGGTAGAGTTGCTGCCTGACAACGCCAGAGGCCCGGGATCGATCCCGGAAACTGGAAAGAAGGATTGCAACCTTCGCGTGGTCCGCCCTGTTTCGACGAATGCAATCAACCTGGCGCGCACGATCAAATAAGATCAAATAGAACAAGTCGTCAAGAACACACGCAAGAAGGAGAAGAAGACTGGAAAGAAGATAACCAGAAGAAACTGATTAGCCATAATCTACCTCAACAGCGCAAGGGATTGACTGGTTTAATCCTGTGTCCCGGGGGCTCAATGCTCCGCCAATTCTGGTTGTTTAGGTGTCGGTGTAATTTTCCTCTGAAGCTAGATGGAATGTACGGGTGTTGAAATGAGCAAGGATGTGAATAGTGGCTTAAAAAAACTTGCCACCCAGTGCTTGGCCCTGCCGTCCATGAGATCATCTCTTGGTTTCCTGTAGATTAAGGTGGCGGTGACGGAGGGTTGCTGAGAGTGGACCGAGTTTACAAACCTACGGAGTGTTCTAAAGTGTTTCAGAAAGCACTGCAGATGCTGGAAACGTCGAAGGTAGACGTAAATGCTGGAGAAACCCAGCGGGTGAGGCAGCATCCATGGAGCGAAGGAATAGGCGACGTTTCGGGTCGAGGCCCTTCTTCAGACTGAAAGTCGCAATTTGTGGTGTCCCGCTGGTTCAGTCAGGACATCATTAGTGGAGAGTTTAGACAATGCCAGGAAGTTTAGTTTAGTTTAGTTTACTTTACAATACAATACACTGATATCTATGGAGCGAAGGAGATAGGCAACGTTTCGGGCCAAAACCCTTCTCCAGACTGGGACTTCTTCAGTTTCTTCCGTTTCTTCAGTTTCTCCAGCATTTTGTGTACCCTCGATTTTCCAGCATCTGCAGTTCCTTCTTTAACACAATACATTCATACTTCATTACTTTATTACTTTACTTCATTATGGTTCAGAGATACAGCACGGAAACAGGCCCTTCGACCCACTGAGACCGCGCCGACCAGCGATCCCCGCACATTAACGCTATCCTACACACACTAGGGACAATATCACACCTACACCAAGCCAATTAACCTACAAACCTGTACATCTTTGGAGTGTGGGAGGAAGCCGGAGCACCCGGAGAAAACCCAGGCATGTCACGGGAGAACGTGCAAACTCTGTACAGACAAGCACCCGCAGTCAGGATCGAACCCAGGTCCCTGGCGCTGCGAGGCAGCAACTCCACTGCTGCGCCACCGTGTCGCGCCGGGTTCTGATGAGGTTTCGCAGATCATTGTTAGCACCGCAAGATTTTTTTTTCATATCAGTAATCGTGATTTTGGAAGAGTGGCGTGGCGCAGCTGGTAGACCCGCTGCCTTGTCCACTACCTCGCTGTGGGGGTGAAAGCTGGAAGAGAGGGGGGGGGGGGCAGGACAAAGCCTGGCGAGTGATAGGTGGATACAAGTGAGGGGCGAGTGATACATTTGAAAGGCAGACGGCGTTTGTGGGGTAGTGTTAGCGGGCGGGGTGATCGCTGGTTGGCGTGGAGTCGGCAGGCCGAAGGGATTGTTTTTCCCTGCTGTACCTCCAACGCTAAACGGGCCCGTCCCACTTGGCGATTTCTTCAACGACTGCTGGCGTCATACCGGGGTCGCCAAAAGATTTTGAACATTTCAAAAACCAGCGGCGACAGAAAAAATATTGCGACACTCGAAAAAACACCGCGCGTCACACGTCATCACGCCGCGAAATTTTTTGGTGACCCGATACGTCAGTCAATTGATGCCGGCATCGCCGAAAAATCGCCAAGTGGGACAGGCCCTGAAAACTAAATCCAAAACAAAACAAAACTTCTCGCCGTAAATTTTACAAAAAGTATTCTTTAAAAAAAAGGAAACTTGTGCCCAGTGAACTCGTAATGCTAACTTTAGCTTTAAAAATGCCAAATAATATCAATAATAGTATCTTGCCTAGACTATTAATCACAACATAAGTACACTAAACCAAATGTAATGGCATCCACTAACTGCCCTGGTTACTTCAAGCGAGGTTTCATTTACCTTGATTACCACAGACTTCCTTCCTGTCCTCTAATCTTCCAGCTTTCTCCACCCGGATAATTCTGCCTGCAGGGAGGGTTCTGGAAGGTGGATTGGAATGTGGCGTTGAGCTCTGCCTTGAGGGCACTTGCAGACTTGCCTTACCTTCAACCTGCAAATTCTTAGAAGAGTTTAACATCAACAGGTCATGACTGCTTAACTAAAATTAGGGGCAGCACAGTGGCGCAGCGGGAGAGTTGCTGCCTTACTGTGCCAGGGACCCGGGTTCAAACCTGACTAGGGTTGCTGTCTGTACGGAGTTTATACGTTCTCCCTGGGACCTGCGTGGGTTTTCTCCAGGGGTTCTGGTTTGTAGGTGACGTGCAGGTTTGCAGGTTAATCACCCGTGGAAATTGGACAACATAGAACTGGTGTGAATGGGTCAACATAGACTTGGTGGGCTGAAGGGCCTGTTTCCATGCTGCATCTTTCCACCAAACAATATTGGGCAACAAACTCCACCTAAGGCACAGCAGTACAAGGAATAGTTTTTTTTAGTTATTAGTTTCGAGATTCAGCACAGAAACAGGCCCTTCGGCCCACTGAGTCTGTGCCAACCACCGATCCCCGCACACTAACACTATCCGACACACACTAGGGACAATTTACAGTTATACCAAGCCAATTAACCTACAAACCTGTACTTCTTTAGAGTGTGGGAGAAAAACAGAAAACCTGGAGAAAACCCACGCAGGTCACGAGGAGAACGTACAAACTCCGTACGGACAGCGCCCGTAGTCAGGATCGAGCTCTGCCGCTGCGCCACCGTACTGCCCATATACTTGGGTTATGTGGATGAAGTGTAATACCACTATTTAAAATGGCCTCAGTGTATCAATATACACAGGCAGAACTCTTTTGGCAATAAGATAGACGCAAATGCTGGAGTAACTCAGTGGGACACACAGCATCTCTGGAGAGAAAGAGTGGGTGACATTTCGGGTCGAGACCCTTATTCAGACTGAGTCAGGGTGGTGGCATACAGAGATATGGAAGGGTAGGGTGTGAAAACACATATCAAGGGAGACGATCCAGGAAATGTAGAATGGCTGATTGTTTGCTGAGGGGAAGGTGACAACGAGGATACAGTCATGAATATTTAATCAGGAGGACAATGAAACTATTCAGAGAACTGGGACGGAGAGCGAGGGAAAGCAAGGGTTATGAAGGAACTGCAGATGCTGGTTGACACCAAAGATAGACGCAACATGCTGGAGTAACTCGGCGGGACAGGCAGCATCTCTGGGTAGAAGGAATGCGTGACGTTTCGGGTCGAGACACTTCTTCCATCTAAGGGTTACTTAAAGTTAGAGAAGCCAATATTCATAGCGCGGATTTGTAAGCTGCCCAAGCGAAATATGAGGTGCTGATAGCCAGGGGTGCCAGCCAGCATGACAGCCATCATTCAGGACAGTGATGGGCTGGATTGTTTTGTCTGTAGTAACCTGAGCACTGAAAATATGTGGCATTCTCCGAGTGTTTGAGGAGATTGAAGGGAAGGGCTGTCATTTGCAGGCATCAAAATGAAAGGCATTCAGGGCAAATAAACAGAACAAGAGAAATCCTCTGACAGAGCCAGTGGTCTGATAAAGTCACTCAGGCAGACCAGAGGGAATGGCCAGCAGAGGGCAAATCACTCAGCAACTGCAACAAACGCTGTCATATTGATTTCTCTAACTTCAAGTAACCCCTGCTCTCCCTCTGCAAACCCAACGTAGACTGGGCAAACGCTTCGCTGGACACCTTCGCTCAGTCCGCCTGATCCTCGCTGATCTCCCGGTTGCTAAGCACTTTAATTCTCCTTCCCATTCCCACACTGACCTTTCTGTCCTAGATCTCCTCCATAGACAGAATGAGGCTAAACGCAAATTGGAGGAACAGCATCTTATATTTCGCTTGGGCAGCTTACAACCAGTGGTATGAATATTGATTTCTCTAATTTCAGCTAGCCCTGGCATTCCCTCTCTCTCCATCCCTCCCCCACCCAAGTCGCACCAGCTTCTCGTTCTCACCCAGCAAATGGCTAACAATGGCCTGTTTCCTTTATCATCATCACTTTTTTGCATATCTTTCATTCATTTGTTCAATATCTCTCCACATCACCGTCTATATCTCTCGTTTCCCACTCCCCCGACTCTCAGTCTGAAGAAGGGTCTCGACCTGAAATGTCACCCATTCCTTCTCTCCAGAGATGCTGCCTCTCCCGCTGACTTATTCCAGCATTTTGCGTCTATCTTCGGTTTAAACCAGCAACTGCAGTTCTTTCTTACGCTGTAAAAAGTCTAGTAACGGGGACGCTGATCCAGCACACTGATGCAATCATCAGCGCCTCTACTTCCTGAGAAGATTACGGAGAGTCGGTCTGTCAAGGAGGACTCTCTCGGACCTCTACAGGTGCACAGTAGAGGGCGTGCTGACCGGTTGCACCGTGGCTTGCTTCGTAATTTGAGCGTCCTGGATCGGAAAAGATTGCAGAAAGTTGTGACCACTGCCCAGTCCATCATCGGCTCTGACCTCCCCACCATCGAAGGGATCTATCGCAGTCGCTGCCTCAAAAAGGCTGCCAGCATCATCAAAGACCCACACCATCCTGGCCACGCACTCATCTCTCCGTTGCTATCGGGAAGAAGGTACAGGAGCCTGAAATCTGGAACATCCAGGTTCAGGAACAGCTGCTTCCCCACAGCCATCAGGCTATTAAACTCACCATCAAACAAACACTGAACAATAACAGCCTATCGCACTGTATCTGTTTATTTATTGTGTATATATATGGTCTATGGTTTATAGACACACTGAACTTTTATCTCCTGTTCTGTATTATGTTTACATATTCTATTGTGCTGCAGCAAGCAAGAATGTCATTGTCCTATCTGGGACACATGACAATGAAACTCTCTTGACTTGACTTGACATAAGATAAAGAGGATGTCATACCAATTTCTGAAATCAAATTTCATGTTGACATTGGGGACATCTTTTCACAATTCCATTATCTAGCTAATTTAGTTTAGTTTAGTTTAGAGAGACAGCTAAACTATAGCAAAGGAAACAGGCCCTTCAGCCCACCGAGTCCACCCCAGCCTGCGATCCCCGCATATTAACACTATCCTTCACAGTAGGGAGAATGTACACATACACCAAGCCGATTAACCTCCAAACCTGCACGTCTTTGGAGTGTGAGAGGAAACCGAAGATGTCGGAGAAAACCCATGCAGGTCACGGGGAGAACGTGCAAACTCCGTAAAAGACGCTACCCGTAGTCAGGATCGAACCCGGGTCTCTGGCGCTTTAAGGCTGTAACGGAATGAAGGGATATGGGGAGAAAGCAGGATCGGGGTACTGATTTTGGATGATCATATTGAATGGCGGTGCTGGCTCAAAGGGCCGAATGGCCTACTCCTGCACCTATTTTCCATGTTTCTATGTTTTTAACTTTAACAGTCTCTCAGCAAGTACATCTTCCCACTCTCTCGCCAGAGAATAAGAGGGTTAAGTTGTCGGGATTTATTGCAGATAATGGGCTTCCTATCCGTGTTCCAGTAGAGTTGCTTCCTCTAACATGGCGACTAAAACTGAACGCGATGCCCCAGACGCAGCCTCGCCAACGACTGGTACAACCGCGACGTAACATCCCAACGTGTACTCAATACCCTGACTGACGAAGACCAGTCCTTCGTTAAATAGGGAAAGTGGAAATTTGGAACCCTGCTCTGTGGCTGTTGCAAGCAGAGATCTCCTTCGCTTTCGGGGCCAATCTACACGTTGACTCAAAGCACTTGAGTGGGGTGCTCTCCATCCAACGCAAACCCTTCTTGCACCAATTTGAATCCCCGGAGAAGCTGGGGAATTGATTGGAACAGATTTTACTTTGCAAGAGGTTTATAAGCTCCGGAATTAAAATAACTAGCCTGCCAAAGATAGACACAAAAAGCTGGAGTAACTCAGCGGGACAGGCGGCATCTCTGGAGAGAAGGAACGGGTGACGTTTCGGGTCCCACTGAGTTACTCCACCATTTTGTGTCCATCTTCGGTTTAACCCAGCATCTGCACATTTCGCCAGCCAAGCTCTGTTTGGATGGCAGAATAGACTCCACGAGCTAAATTTCTGACTCCTGTTCCCATGTTCCAACCTATTCCATGATGTAAGTCGAATTTCTCTCCAAAGTAATCGGCTCTTGGTTGCCGCTGAGTGTGTTAATATTGGACGGTGAGGTAATTAGTGTTTAAATGAGTTTGCCACCCAGCTATTTTACAGGCTTTGGCAAAGAGGGCTATGAGCTCATAGTTCACTTTCGTCGAGGATGAAGGTGCAGGTAGATAGACTTATGACATGGAGCAGGCATTACTTAACACAGTGGTTCCCACAACCCTTCCACCCACTGCCCCCTTCTCCCCATAAACCCATCCCCAGAGTGCTCCCCTACCCGGCCCTATATAAAAGCAATGTGTGGGAAGGAACTGCAGATGCTGGTTTACACCGAAGATAGGCACAAAGTGCAGGAGTAACTCAGCGGGTCAGGCAGCATCTCTGGAGAGAAGGAATGGGAGAGGTTTAGGATCGAGACCCTTCTTCACACTGATCTGAAGGAGGGTCTCAACCCGAAAGGTCACCTATTCCTTTTCTCCCTACAAAGAGCAACATTCAGAATAGCAGTTTGCACGACCCACTAAAGGAGATAACATAATAACATTGAAAAACATTAACAATTAATTGCAAAAAAGGAGAACCGCAGATGCGAGTTTAGTTTGGTTTTTAGTTTTTTAATAGTAGTTTAGTTTAGGCTAGTTGTTTAGTTTAGTTTAGTTTATTTAATTTAGTTGTTTAGTTTAGTTTAGTGTAATTTAATACAGCATGGAAGCAGGCCCTTCAGCCCACCGAGTTCATGCCGACCAACGATTACCCGTGTACTAGTTCCGTCCTACACACTCGGGACAATTCACAGAAGCCAATTAACCTACAAACCTGTACATCTTGTGGGAGGAAACCGGAGCACCTGGAGGAAACCCACACAGTCACAGGGAGAAAGTACAAACTCCGTACAGACAGCGCCCGTAGTCAGGATTGCGCCGGGGTCTCTAGCGCTGTGAGGCAGCAACTCTACCGCTAAGCCACCGTGCCTCAAATGCTTAGAAACTGTTGTAAGCCAAACCTCCACCACACGTGGTCTTGTGGTGCATTTGAACAGACGAACCCTGGGGTAGTTCCCATGGACCATCACAAAATGACCATGCACTTTTTCCTCTGTTCCCATTTACAGTCTATCATATTCTAAGTAGAGCTGCTGCCTCACAGCGCCAGAGAACTGACCTCGAGTACTGTCCGTGTGGAGTTTGCACGTTCTCCCTGTGACCCCGTAAACTTCCTCCGGGTGCTCCGAGGACGTGCGGGTTTGTAGGTTAATTGGCCTCTGGAATTAGCCCCTGGTGTGTATGGAGTGGATGAAAAAATGGGATGACCTAGAACTAATGTGGAGGGATGATCGATGGTCGCCTAAACGTCACCTATCCATGATGTCCAGAGACACTCACTGCCTGACCAGCCCAGTTACTCCAGCACTGACCAAGGCTAGCACAGATGCTGAAGTTAGGTAGCTTTTCACTGTACCTCAGTACACGTGACAATAAACTTGTAATGGCAATTTCTTTCTTTTCCAATGTCCAACTTTCCGTTGCCATGACTACGCAGGTAGGGAGGAGTGATCTTACGCAGATTAAAAAGAACAAAGATCTACCCGTTGTTATTTCCAGTTTAATTGATTCTTTATTGAAGTAGTCGTACAAACAAAGAGACGCACATACCAGGTTCTCCTTATTCTCATACAACCTGTAACTTTCTGTTCTCCCATCTGGTGAGAGGACTGTAGACTCTCCACCTCCTATGCCTGGTCTGATTCACTCCCTGTCCCCAAAGCCCCATATGTTACGCCCCTCTATCATCAACTGACCGCCCCCATGTGTCCAAAATAATACTGCTATAAATATCTAGACAAAATATTATAATATGCCATCAGTATCGAGCCTAAACGTAAATGGCCCCTGCATAACTAAACTGAACCTCATTGGTGACCCTCAGACTATCTTTGATCGGTCTTTACTGGTTTTATCTAACACTAAACGTTATTCACTTATCATGTATCTGTACACTGTATTGTATTAATGTACGCCCATTCCTTCTGTCCAGAGATGCTGCCTGTCCCGCTGAGTTACTCAGGCATGTTTGTGTTTATAAAACAGCATCAGCAGTTCCTTCCTACACACATTGTCATTCCGCTAGTAGACACAGTAACTCGGTGGGCCAAGCAGCATCGCTGGAGACTAGGAATGGGCGACGTTTCGGGTCGAGAGCCTTCTTCAGACAGATTCGATCCTGTCATTCCGCTGGCTGGTTAAAGGCCTGTCCCACGATACGAGTTCACCCTAGAGCTCTCCCGAGTTTTTAAAAAAAAAAATCAAACTCGTGGTACCTCATCACGAGTATTTTTTTACTCTTGGAAATTTTTCACACTGTTCAAAAAAACTTCACGAGTTTCCGCGTTTCCCGAGTACCTGCCAGGTACTCGGGAAAGGCGGACATTCGTGAAGTTTTTTCAACAGTGTGAAAAATTTCCAAGAGTAAAAAAATACTCGTGATGAGATGCCACAAATTCGATTTTTTTTAGCATTACGAGCAACTACGAGACATCCACGAGCTCCGACGTACCCGCTACCTACATTCTAGGTACTTACCACTAGTTTGATTTTTTTTTTAACTCGGGAGAGCTCTTGGGTGAACTCGCATCGTGGGACAGGCCCTTTAGCACGCAACAGAAGCTTTTCACTGTACCTCGTTGCATGTGACAATAAACTGAACAGAACCAAACAGCTGAAACCCAAGGGTTAGGGTTAGGATTACCTGTGCG
>CM069148.1:6425858-6560858 GCA_035221665.1 Okamejei kenojei | reverse complement strand
GCGACCGTCCCGCACGCCCGGGTTCCATCCTGACTACGGGCGCTGTGTGCACGGAGTTTGAACCTTCTCCCCGTCATCTGCATGGGTTTTCTCCGAGGTGTTCGGTTTCCTCCCACACTCCAAAGACGGAGTCTGAAGAAGGGTTTTGGCCTGAAACGTCGCCTATCTCCTTCGCTCCACAGATGCTGCTGCACCCGCTGAGTTTCTCCAGTATTTTGCATACCCTCGATTTTCCAGCATCTGCAGTTCCTTCTTTAAACGAAAACTATACTAAGGACAATTTGCAATTTTACAGAAGCCAATTAAACTACAAACCTGAACGTCTTTGGGATGTGGGAGGAAACCGGAGCACCCGGAGAAAACACAGGGGGTCAAAGGGAGAACGTACAATCTCCGTACAGACAGCACCCGTGGTCAGGATTGAACCCTCCACTGGAACATGGATAGGTGACGTTTTAGGTCGGGTCCCTTCTTCAGACTAATGACAGGGGCCGGGGGGAACGAAAGCTAGAAGAGAGGAAGGCATAATGAAGCATGGCAAGTAATAGGTGAACACAGGTGAGTGGGGGGGGGGGGGGGGGGAGGGGGTTGATAGGAAGATGTTTGGACAAAAGTCAGTGATGAAAATAAGGTGTGGGAGAGAAGGGTTGAAGAGCTGTGGATTGTCATTTATAAAAAATACAAATATGAACATATAAGATTGTTAAGGGTTTGGACATGCTAGAGGCAAGGAAACATGTTCCTGATGTTGGGGGAGTCCAGAACCAGGGGCTACAGTTTAAGAATAAGGGGTAAGCCATTTAGAACGGGTGACGAGGAAACACTTTTTCTCACAGACAGTTATGAGTCTGTGGAATTCTCTGCCTCAGAGGGCGGTGGAGGCCGGTTCTCTGGATGCTTTCAAGAGAGAGCTAGATAGGGCTCTTAAGAATAACAGAGTCAGGGGATATGGGGAGAAGGCAGGAACGGGATACTGATTGGGGATGATCAGCGATGATCACATTGAATGTTGGTGCTGGCTCGAAGGGCCGAATGGCCTACTCCTGCACCTATTGTCTATTGTCTATTGTCTAAACGTTGTTCAAATTGGAAATTGTCTCCGGTGTGTAGGACAGTGCCAGTCTACAGGGCACGGTTCCGTTTCAGATTCAGTTTAGTTTAGGCATGGACTGGAAGGGCCGAGAGGGCCTGTTTCCGTGCTGTAATTGTTATATGGTTATAGTTCATTGTCACCTGTACCGAGGTACAGTGAAAAGCTTTTTGTTGCGTGCAATCCTGTCAGCAGAAAGACAATACATGATTATAAACAATCCGCTTACAGTGTATAGATACATGATAAGGGAACAACGTTTAGTGCAAGTTAAAGCCTGCAAAGTCCGGTCCGAGAATCATCAGAGGTAGATGGGGGTTCAGCACTGCTCTCCTGTTGTGGTAGAATGATTCAGTTGCCTGATTACAGCTGGGAAGAAATGGTAGATTTGCTGCCTGACAGCGCCAGAGACCCGGGTTCGACCCTGCTGTCTGTACGGAGTTTGCACGTTCTTCCGGCGACCAAATGGGTTTTCTCCGGGTGCCCCGGTCTCCTCCCACACACCAAAGATGTACAGGTTTGTAGGTTAATTAGCTTCGGTAAAAAATTGTCCCTAGTGTGTAGGATAGTGCTGGTGTACGGGATAGTCGGCATGGGCTCGGTGGGCCGAAGGGCCTGTTTCCGTGCTGTATCTCCAAAGTCTAAAGACTCATGCATTGGAAGGCTGCGTTGAATAGACTGGAGTAGCTCGCATCCCAAACTAATGAAAGAATTTGAAGGAAAGCCAATTCACCAATTGACATGCGCTGGTAGTATTACAGCCTAAAGCAAAACTCAGATTGAAGGCACAACACAATACATAAAAGAAGGAATTGTTGAGAGATTGTCACTTTGCAGCTAATCCAGTGACATTGTCTAATGATCTAGAGAAAAGAGTTCAAATCCCATCCCAGGGCACCTGGGAATTTTAATTCAAATAATTAAATAAATCTAGAATTTCTTAAACAAAAGGTTGCGTCAGTAATGTTGGTCGCTCGTTGTTCTTCTTTAAGGAAGCAAATCTGCTGTTCTTACCCAATCTGGCCCTTGTCTGATACTGGATCCACATTAAAGGGCCTGTCCCACTTACGCATTTTTTTCCGGCGACTATCAGCACCCGTCGTAGTCGCAGCAGGTCGCCGAAAATTTCAAACGTGTTAAAAATCCAGCGGCGGCCAGAAAAAGGTACGACTCTTTGGGCGACTACTCACGACCGTACAGGCGACACGTCGCTGGGTTGACGGCTGTTTGGTCGTGGGTAGTCGTCCAAAGAGTCAGTCGTACCTTGTTCTGGTCGCCACTGGATTTTCAACCCGTTGAAACTTTTCGGCGACCTGCTGCGACTATGACGGGTGCCGGCAAGTCGCCGAAAAAAATTGCGTAAGTGGGACGGGCCCTTTAATGTGATTGAAGCCTAACCTGACTTTCAAACGGCAGAGGAAATCACTGAAGGATGTGGGGTCAATGCTGGACGCGTAGACACAAGGAACTGCAAGCGCTGGTTTACAAAAAAAAGTGGCGGCAGAGTGGCGCGACGGTACAATTGCCGCCTGACAGTGCCAGGGACCAGGGTTCCATCCTGACCACGGGTGCCTGTCTGTACAAAGTTAACAATAAGGTTGTATATGGATGTTTAGTCTCTATCTCCTTTTTTAAATTGTGGGGTTAAAATTTATCTCACGGGAGGCACGGCGGCGCAGCGGTAGAGTTGCTGCCTTAATGCGCTTGCAGTGCCTGTTCGATCCTGCACCAAGTTTGTACATTCTTCCCGTGAACTGCGTGGGTTCTCTCCGGGTGTTCTGGTTTCCCCTCATACTCCAAAGACGTGCAGGTTTGTAGGTTAATTGGCAACAGTACAATTGTAAACTGTCCCCAGTGTGTGTGTGTGTGTGTGTGTGTGTGTGTGTGTGTGTGTGTGTGTGTGTGTGTGTGTGTGTGTGTGTGTGTGTGTGTGGTGTGTGTGTGTGTGTGTGTGCGTGTTGCGTGTGTGCGTGTTGCGTGTGTGCGTGTTTGTGTGTGTGTGTGTGTGTGTGTGGGTGTGTGTGTGTGTGTGTGTGTGTGTGTGTGTGTGTGTGCGCGTATGTGTGCGCGTGTGTGTGTGTGTGTGCGTGTGTGTGCGTGCGTGTGTGTGTGCGTGTGTGATAGTGCTAGTGTGCGGGGATCGCTGGTCGGCGCAGACTCGGTGGGCCGAAGGGCCTGTTTCCGCGTTGATTCTCTAAACGAACTCAACGGCATCAAAGCTTTATATCTGGTTAGTCCTTACATGGCTGTAGGAGCTAGCCGTGCCTGCATTGACTACTGTGTTTCCTACATTCCAACAGTGAAGACACTTCAAATAGCACTTCACTGCCTGCAAAGTGCTTTGGGAAGTCCTCAGGTTATAATAGACGCGGTGTAAATGCAAGTCTTTCTTTCTTTACAAATTTGATGAATTGAAGTTGTGACCTTTCATTTACTCTTGGGTTTTTTTTTTCTTCTCACAAAAGATTAAAGTTACTGAAGTTCACCCTCACACAAGGTCAGTTTTCTTCACATCAGAACAATGCCTTGGCTCCCAAACTACAAGCCCGCTTTCTGCAAACAGCAATATTTTAACTTCTATCTGGTGCCAGACCCCAACATGAGGTATTGTCACCCGTCTCTCGTGCCCCTCCTGGGCCTTTGCATGGCCGTGTGGCTTTGATTTGAAGGCGCCAAATTCAGTCCAGTTTAGCTAATTGTCACGTGAGCCGAGGTACAGCGAAATGTTTTAGTTGTGTGCTAACCAGTCAGCGGAAAGAGACAAAAACAGGATTACAGTCGAGCCATTTACAGTGTATAGATGCACGATAAAGGCATAACGTTTAGTGCAAGGTAAAGCCAACAAAGCCCGATCAAGGATAGTCCGAGGGTCGCCAAGGAGGTGGATAGTAGTTCGGCACTGCTCTCTGGTTGTGGTAAGAATAAGGAGTAAGCCATTTAGAACAGAGACGAGGAAACATTTTTTCTCACAGAGAATGGTGAGTCTGTGGAATTCTCTGCCTCAGAGGGCGGTGGAGGCCGGTTCTCTGGATGCTTTCAAGAGAGAGCTAGATAGGGCTCTTAAAAATAGCGGAGTCAGGGGATATGGGGAGAAGGCAGGAACGGGGTACTGATCGGGGATGATCAGCCATGATCACATTGAATGGCGCTGGCTCGAAGGGCCGAATGGCCTACTCCTGCACCTATTGTCTATTGTCTATTGGTAGGATGATTCAGTTGCCTGATAATTGCTGGGAAGAAACTGTCCCTGAATCTGGATGTGTGCGTTTTCACACAATTCTCATCTTTATAAATCTGCTTCACATTGAAGTGGTGTCGTGGAGTGAGTTTTAAGTCTATATTAAATAAACACTTTGACTCTTGTTGGCAAAAGCCATCGTTCCTTATTACGGATGCAACAGTTAAACCCCAGTGTTAGGAATGCCTGCAAAGTACAAAGCATTTCTAATGCCAGTGCGGAAACAGGCCCTTTGGCCCACCGTGTCTGCCCCGCCAAGCGATCCCCGCACACTAGCATTATCCCACAAGGGGCAATTTACCATTTTTACCGATGCCAATTAACCTTCAAACCTACACGTCTTTAGAGCGTGGGAGGAAATGGGAGCATTTGGAGAAAACCGACGTGGTCACGGGGAGAATGTGCAAACTCCGTACAGACAGCACCCGCAGTCGGAAACAAACCTGGGTCACGGCCACCATGCCTTGCTATATACCTATTCCAACCAGTGAATCTGTCTCTTCTTCAAAACACCAGGAGCTCAACAGAGAACGGTATCCAAGTTTAACCTAATTTAAGGACGTTTTTGATAGGGAGATCGCAGGACAAAAAAAAAAAAGTTCAAAGCAGAAATCTGAGATCCGGAGAGTAAAATCCATCAAGATTGGATATGTGTGAGAAGATAATTGCAGAGTCTGAAGAAGGGTCTCGACCTGAAACATCACCCATTCCTTCTCTCCAGAGATGCTGCCTGTCCCGCTGAGTTACTCCAGCATTTCGATTTAAACCGGCATCTGCAGTTCTTTCCCACACAGGATAACTGCAGATGCTGGTTTAAACCAAAGATTTAAAGTTGAAGATAGATACAAAGTGCTGGAGTAACTCAGCGGGACAGGCAGCATCTTAGTTTAGCTACAGCGTGGAAACAGGCCCTTTGGCCCACCGAGACTGCACCGACCAGCGATCCCTGCACATTAACACAAGACTACACACACTGTGGACAATTTACACTTATACCAAGCGTACAAACCCAAGCCAATTAACCTACATACCCGCACGTCTTTGGAGCGTGGGAGGAAACCGAAGATCTCAGAGAAAGCCCACGCAGGTCACGGGGAGAACGTACAACCTCCGTACAGACAGCGCCCGTAGTCGGGATCGAACCCGGGTCTCCGGCGCTGCATTCACTGTGAGGCAGCAACTCTACCGCTCTGGAGAAAAGGAATAGGTGACTATTCAGGTCGAGACTCTTCTTCAAACTGAGAGTCAGAGGAGAGGGAAGCTAGAGATACAGAAGGTAACTAGGACGAATGAATGGAAGCTATGCAAAAGGTTGCGAGCTGGAGGCATTTAGTGATCAGAATTAAATCCGAGAGGTTGCTCAGCGTAGGTCAGGAATCAGGAATCGTTGGGGGGCAAACTAAAGCAAGAGGGGTCAGCAACACAAGGGAGCTGAGGGTAATAGACTGCATGTTCACGTTACAGGACTAGAATTAGGCCATTCGGCCCATCAAGTCCACTCCGCCATTCAACCATGGCTGATCTCTGCCTCCTAATCCCATTTTCCAACCTTCTCCCCCGACACCCTTGACACCCATTCTAATCAAGAATTTGTCTATCTCTGCCTTACAAATATCCACTGACTTGCCCTCCACAGCCCTCTGTGGTAATGTGTTCCACAGATTAACCACCCTCTGACTAAAGTTCCTCCTCACCTCCTTTGTAAAAGAGCGCACTTTAATTCTGAGGCTCTGATCTCTGGTCCTAGACTTTTCCACCAGTGGAAACATCTTCTCCACATCCACTCTATCCAGGCCTTTCATTATTCTGTAAGTTTCAATGAGGTCCCCCCTCAGCCTTCTAAACTCCAGCGAGTACAGGCCCAGTGCCGTCAAACGCTCATCATGTGCTAACCCGCTCGTTCCAGGAATCATTCTTGTAAACCTCCTCTGCACCCTCTCCAGAGCCGAACTGGATCAAAGACCAACACATATAGGGCTGAAGCTTATACACCACCTAATGGCGTAAGAGGAGTTATTCTAAACTATCTGCACATTAGTTTAGTTTAGTTTAGAGATACACTGTGGAAAAAGGCCCTTCAGCCCACTGGGTCTGCACCGACCAACGATCCCCGCACACTAACACTAGCCTACACACACTAGGGACAGTTTCCTTTTTACATTTTACACCGAGCCGATTAACCCATAAACCTGCACGTCTTTGGAGTGTGGGAGGAAACCAGAGCACCCAGAGAAAACCCACGCGGTCACGGGGAGAACGTACAAACTCCGTACGGACGGCGCCCGTAGTCGGGATCGAACCCGGGTCTCTGGCGCTGTAAGCGCTGTGAGGCAGCAACTCTACCGCTGTGCCACCGTGACCGCCCCAATGTGATCTTTCATGAAAACAAAGGTAGACATAAATGCCGGAGAAACTCAGCGGGTGAGGCAGCATCTATGGAGCGAAGGAAATAGGCGATGCTTCGGGTCGACACCCTTCTTCAGACTGAACACGAAATACCTCCAGCTAGCAACTTTTTGCATATTTTTAATTAATTTATCCTAGTTACCTTCTGTATCCCTCGTTTCCCTCTCCCCTTACTCTCAGTCTGAGAAAGGTTCTCGTCACATATTCCTTTTCTCCAGAGATGCTGTTTGACACGTTATGTTACTCCAGCTTTTTGTGTCTATCTTAGGTCCAGTGATAAAGCCTATAAATATAAATATATATATATATATATATATATATATATAGTCACAAAGTGCTGGAGTAACTCAATGGCTCAGGCAGCATCTCTTGTCTGAAGAAGGGGCTCGACCCGAAACGTCACCCATCTTTTTTCTCCAGAGATGCCGCCTGACCCGTTGAGTTACTCCAGTATTTTGTGTCTATCTTTGGTATAAAGCCCCTGTCCCACTGGACGAGGTAATTCAAGAGTTCTCCCGAGTTTTCCCCTGATTCGAACTCGGAGAATGTCCGTAGCGGGTCCGTGGGAGTTCGTGGATGTCTCGTAGCGGCTCGTACGGGAAAAAAGTAAAAAATTTTTTCATCACGAGTATTTTTTTACTTGTGGACATTTTTTACAGGGATGGAAAAACGTCACAAGTTTACCAGACGTCCCGAGTGCCTGCCGTCAGCATTACGAGCCGCTACGGGACGTCCATGAACTCCCACAGACCCGCTGTGGACATTCTCCGAGTTCGAATCAGGGGAAAACTCGGGAGAACTCTTGAATTACCTCGCAGAGTGGGACAGGGGGTTAAACCAGCATCTGCAGTTCTTTGTTTCTAAAAACCTATGTAGATATTTGACTTATTCTACATTTCTCTAATGTCTTAGATAGACATATAAAAAGCTGGAGTAACTCAGCGGGACAGGCAGCATCTCTGGAGAGAAGGAATAAGTGACGTTTCGGGTCGAGACCCTTCTTCAGACATGTCTTACACCCACTTGGTCATTTGTCCTTTTGGTACGATATCTCTGCCAATAGACAGTAGACAATAGACAATAGGTGCAGGAGTAGGCCATTCGGCCCTTCGAGCCAGCACCGCCATTCAATGTGATCATGGCTGATCTGCCGTCCTGTGTATAGATTTAGGAAGAGGATCATGCTTAGAAAACAAATATATATACAGGAACTTTCATTGAGAACATTTTGGAGTAAAACGATATTTTAAAACTTCAATCACAGATTTTCAATTAAAATTTCACAGCAGCACAGTGGTGGAGTGGCTGCCCCACAGCGCCAGAGACCCGGGTTGGATCCTGCTCTCAGGTGCTGTCTGTGTGGAGTTTGCAGGTTCTCCATCTGATTGAGTGGGTTTCCTCCGGGTGCTCCGGGCCCTTTGGATACTTTCAAGAGAGAGCTAGATAGGGCTCTTATATATAGCGGAGTCAGGGAATATGGGGAGAAGGCAGGATCGGGGTACTGATAGGGGATGATCAGCCATGATCATATTGAATTGCGGTGCTGGCTCGAAGGGCCGGATGACCTACTCCTGCGCCTATTGTCTATTGTCTATTGAAACCGGAGCACCCGGAGAAAGCCCACGTGGTCACAGGGAGAACGTGCAAACTCCCTACAGACAGCACTCCGTAGCTTGACGCCCTTACTAATCAACAACCTATCAATCTCCGCTTTAAAAACACCCAATGACTTGGCCTCCTCCACCGTCTATGGCAATGAATTCCACAGATTCACCACCCACTGGCTAAAGAAATTCATCTCCTCATCTCCATTGTGAAGGTACGACCTTTTATTCTGAGCCTGTGGACCTCTGGTCCTGGACTCAATGTCAGAGAGAGTTTTCCTAATCCTAGCCACTTCCCCCCCACCCCCCACCTCTCCCCGCCTCCCCCTTCAATCCATCCGATTGCTCTAAGCGCCATGTACTGCCTCACTTGTGCCAAGCATGTGTGGAGTGGCACATCCCCGGAGCAGCGCCTTGCGCCCACTCTGACATTACACTAACGGCTCCCCCCAAAGCCCTACCTTTTGTCGTGGCCAAATGATGAATTGAGTTCTGGCTGCAAGCTTTGTTTCCTCTCTCTCTCTCTCTCTCTCTCTATCTCTCTCTAAATTAACACCAGCTCCCGAGCCTGTGTCGCCCTTTTAAACCCCCCCCCGGAATAGAGAATAAAACCAGAGAGCGAGTTAATGAATCCCCCTGTTCTGCGCTAACCAACGCCTTTGGACTTTTATAATGTGGAATCAGTGTGTCCGGGTATGGGAAAACGAAACGAGGGCTTCATGCGGCCCAACGTGTTGGCGCCGCCGGCCGATGGACAGGTCACAACTGATAAAGATTTAGTGCAGGGAAGAGGAAGCATTCTGCCGGCCCGATTATAGTCGCGAGTACAATGTCCCTCAGTGTGAATTTTCCAGCCGAGCGATCACAGGCTGTTGCGCCAGTGGTTTATTCTTCAGCCTGACAACAGCTGCAGGGTGGGAAGACAAAACCCCACATAGCACAAGGAGCAGGAGGAAAATAGCTGACAGGTTGCTGCTGGCAATGGCAACTGTGTGAGGTTTTTGAGAGTCGGCGGTGGGGAAGATGTTATGTGTTGGGGAGATAGGGGGGGAGGGGTGGAAGGGGGGGGGGGGCAATTTAGCATGAGATGGGTTATGAATGAACTTTTTCACACAACTGAAAATAGGATAACCATACAAAAAAGTTAGAGAGAGACGCCACTATCATTGTAAGCCACGATTTCCCTCAATGGAACGATTTCCCACGATTTGCAAATTTCATGTTACAGATGAGTCTTCAACACAGAGAAAGTAACACAGGCACATCCATAATTAATAGTGTAAAACCTGCCGGGAATAAGATTATGTTGGTCCTTCTCAAAATGCTAGAAAACTGAAACTTATTTATTATCCCAATATATTGTTTAAAATGTCACGTTAAAGATGGTTTCTTCAACAGCAAGTAGGCAACATAGAGATCTCAATAATTAATCATCTTAATTGACAATAGTCTTAATTGACAAATCAGAACTATTTGCTGGAATGTGGCCTCGATTTATTGATTTTCTAAAAGGGTAAATTGGTTCAACGCGGAAACTGGAGTGAAATTTGAGTTCAGGACTGGCTGAATAGTTACATCTTATAAGCTACCCAACTCCAAAACCATGTTATTGGTAACTTCCTCTGTTTTTACCCTTCCCTCTCTATTAGTTCATAGTTTTTTCCCCTCTTATTTCTTTCTTTCTCTACAGCTCTTAAAATATTCTTTAAAAATTACATATTCTTAAAAATAATCATAATTTAAAAAATAGAAGTTTTGTACGTGTGTAATTGGTAAACAAATCGTGTTTTTGCCATTATATGTGCATGGTTCTAATAAACAATATGAATTAAAAAAATAAAAAATAAAAATTAATAATCAGTGTGAGATCTGCAATTGGTTCGCCCTTCTCAAAATGTGCTAAAACGTGAATGCTGATTGCCCCCCCCCCCCCAGCTTATTATGCACAAAGTTGAAAAGAACTACAACTTCTCAAAGACCCTTTGAAGCAACAACCGCGAGGAGCATAATCTTGCAAAAGGTGAGGACACTATTTGCAGTATCTTGTATCAGATAGGGAGTAATTCTATATTCCTCCACGCTAAATATCCCCCCCCCCCCACCCCCCCCCCCCCGCCCCCCCCGCCCCCCCCCCCCCCCCCACACACACACACACACACACACACACACACACACACACACACACACAGGAATAAAGAGATGGATTGACACTGGTCATATTTCGAGAAATCCAGAGACAGTGGACAGAGTAATAACAATTAATTAGCAACGCACGCGTTTAGGCCGGCGAGATTTCTTTATGGCGTTTTCTTATAAGAAAATAAGACTCCAGACTGAGGCAGGGTTGTGGCAGATAAAGGCTGCCCGGGTGGGGGGGGGGGGGGGGTTGTCAAAGGTTTCGTAAACCCTGAGAAAAATAGTACCCTAGTGGTCATTCTCTCTCTGGGCATTTCGGGTGGCTGTCAGAGAAGTCCATCTTCGAGGCATGTACAATAGTACCGGCTAACGGCAGCACAGGGCGACCCATCGCAGGCAAGACATTGGGGGAAAGACAAAAGGGGTTCATTCGAGACATAAAAATGACACAGGCGCTTGACCTGTTTGTGTTGAGTTATATTTACTTGCGTGCAGTGATAGAATAGGGAAAAGGTTTGAGGGGGGTTGGAGGGTTTGAAACATAGAAAATAGTTGCAGGAAGATAAAAATGCTGGAGAAACTCAGCAGGTGCAGCAGCATCTATGGAGCGAAGGAAATAGGCAACGTTTCGTCCCGAAACGTTGCCTATTTCCTTCGCTCCATAGATGCTGCTGCACCCGCTGAGTTTCTCCAGCATTTTTTGTCTACCTTCGATTTTCCAGCATCTGCAGTTCCTTCTTAACCAAATAGTTACAGGAGTAGGTCATTCGGCCATTCGAGCCAGCACCGCCATTCAATATCAGCAATAGACAACAGGTGCAGGAGTAGGCCCTTCGGCCCTTCGAGCCAGCACCACCACTCAATGTGATCATGGCTGATCATCCCCAATCAGTACCCCGTTCCTGCCTTCTCCCCATATCCCCTGACTCCGCTATCTTTAAGAGCCTTATCTAGCTCTCTCTTGAAAGCATCCAGAGAACCTGCCTCCACCGCCCTCTGAGGCAGAGAATTCCACAGACTCACAACTCTCTGTGAGAAAAAGTGTTTCCTCGTCAGTACCCCGTTCCTGCCTTTTCCCCATATTTCCTGACTCCGCTATTTTTAAGAGCCCTATCTCGCTCTCTCTTGAAAGCATCCAGAGGACCGGCCTCCACCGCCCTCTGAGGCAGAGAGTTCCACAGACAGCACTGCTAATCATCCAAAATCAGTACCCTGTTCCTGCTTTTTTCCCCATATCCCTTGATTCCGTTAGCCCTCGAGCTAAATCTACCTAGATCGGTGCTCAGGGTAGGATAAGGAGGGGACAAGGGTAAGCCGGGGGTGGGGGGGGGGGGGGGGGTGGGGTGGGGTCTGCAAGTGGTATAGAGGCTCAGCAGGGCAGTCATCTGCAAGTCATCAGTGTGCTTGCCTGCCTTCATGGGCTGTGTGTGGCAAACAATAGCTGGATCCGAGCCCCAGTGCCAAAAGAACTTGTCCATCACTCCCCGAGCATTGAAATCCTAACCCCCCCCTGCCGGGCTGCTGGAGTCCGTGCCCAGAAGTGGGATCAGAGTTGGTCAAGGAGGGTGGTCCTACCCACAAAGGCAACCTCAAACATCGCCTGCTCCCCACCAGCCCTCCCCCACTTTCCCCCATCCATCTCTCCACCTCCTTGCTCTCAGACACAATGTCCCCCCCCCCCCCTCTCCTCCCCTCCCCTCCCCCCCAAGCCTCTGTGAAGGCCAATGTCAGGCCCACAGCTCAAATCACAGGCAGATAAACAGAAGATAGCAGCGCTCAAGGAAGAACTGCAGATGCTGGAGAATCGAAGGTAGACAGAAATGCTGGAGAAACCCAGCGGGTGCGACAGCATCTATGGAGCGAAGGAAATAGGCAACGTTTCGGGCCGAAACCCTGCTTCAGAAGATAGCCGTGCGTTAAGCATAGTGTAAAAATAACTGCCTAGAAACTGCAGGCGGCACGGTGGCGCAGCGGTAGAGTTGCAGCGCCAGAGACCCGGGTTCGATCCTGACTGCGGGCGCTGTCTGTACGGAGTTTCTCCCCGTGACCTGCGTGGGTTTTCTCCGAGATCCACGGTTAGCTCCCACTCTCCAAAGACTTGGAGGATACTTGGCTTGATATAAGTGTAAATTGTCCCCTCACCCCCAGGTTCAATCAACTTCTGTCTGTGTGGAGTTTGCACGTGCTCCCTGTGACCACATGCATTTCCCCCAGGGTGCTCCTGCTTCCTCTCACATCCCAAAGACGTGTGGGTTTGTAGGTTAATTGGCCTCTGTAATTTCCCACTAATGTTTACTGAGTGGATGAGAGAGTGGGATAAAATAGTACCAGTGTGGTTGGCAGCGGGCCGAACGGCCTGATTCCATGCTGTATCTCCCGACCGTCATCAACTTATTGTTTCAGAAGCCGTTTGGCGCAGCACGGTGGCGCAGGGGTAGAGTTGCTGCCTTACAGCGCCAGAGACCCGGGTTCGATCCTGACCATGCTGCTGTCTGTCTGTACGGAGTCTGTACGTTCTCCCCGTGACCGCGTGGGTTTTCTCCGGTTTCCTCCCACACTCCAAGACGTACAGGTTTGAAGGTTAACTGGCTTCGGTAGAGTATGTAAATTGTGCCCAGTGTGTGCAGGATCGTGCTTGTGTGCAGGGATCGCTGGTCGGCACGGACTCGGTGGGCCGAAGGGCCTGTTTCCGCGCAGTATCTCTAAACCAAACTAAGCAAAAACTGGAGAGTTGAAGTGCCTGGATTTGAGTATTAAAAAGCCGTCCGCTAAAGATCCCAACATTCTTGGCTTTGCTTCTGTCCACCACATGTGTGCACCCCACAAGCCAAGCATGATTTGCAGACTGTAAAGGCCTTGAATATTAGTGTGGTCACGGGGTGGGAGATTGCAACCTTCACGTGGTCCGCCCTGTGTCGACTAATGCAATCAACTCGACGGACAATCACAAACGGAAGATCAAATAGAACAAGTTGTCCTGCAACTTGAGGCCGCGCACGCCCCACGAAAGAAAAAGAGTGTGTCACATCTGCTCAGAGCTGCCAAGATAAAAACACTGAGTTGACAAGATGCTGGAGTAATTCAGCGGGACAGGCAGCATCTCTGGAGAAGAGGATTGGGTGACGTTTCGGGTCATTGCACATATTACTTTGTGAAGACATACAATTCAAATTAAAGATCTATTGCACTTGAATTTGAACTGATTGCCATCTAAGTGTGGAATGTCTGATCAGTCTGAAGAAGGGTCTCGACCTGAAGAGTCACCCATTCCTTCTCCCCTGAGATGCTGCCTGCCCCGCTGAGTTGTGATCCAGCATTTTGTGTGTGTCTTCGACTCCACAGTCAAAAAGGCACAACAGAGGATGTACTTCCTGGGGCAGCTGAGGGAGCACAATCTGCCACAGGCAATGATGGTCCAATTCTACACGGCCATCGTAGAGTCTGTCCTCACCTTCTCCATCATGGTCTGGTTTGGCTCAGCCACCAAGCACAACACCCGGAGGCTGCAGTGAATCGTCCGATCAGCTGAGAAGGTTGTTGGCTGCAACCTTCCCCCCATTAACAAACTGTACACTGCAAGGGCCAGGAAGCGAGCGGGCAAGATCATCTCTGACCCCTCTCACCCTGGCCACAAACTCCCTGAATCACTTCCCTCTGGAAGGCGACTCCAGACTGTCAAAGCTGCCACAGCCAGACATAAAAACAGCTTTTATCCACGAGTAGCTGCTCTACTCAACAGCCAAAAATCTGTAGCCTCCCTTTGATCTGGTATTTTGTTGGTTCACATGCTTGATCAATGGTGTTTTATCATTAATGTTTTATTATTATTAATGTCTAGTGTTTTCCGAGTCATTCGTAAGTGTCACTGTATGTCATGTTGTTACTTGTGGGTGGAGCACCAAGGCAAATTCCTTGTATGTGAATACTTGGCCAATAAACGTACTTACTTACTTACTTAAAGCAGCATCTGCGGTTCCGCCCTACACATAACTTACAGGGATGTGTAAGCCACCCGAGCTTTGCCTCGCATCAAGTCTTCACCAGGGTGAACACGGTGGCGCAGTGGTGGAGTCGCTGCCTTCACAGCGCCGGAGACCCGGGTTCGATCCCAACCACGGGTGCTGCCCGTACGGAGTGTGCACGTTCTCCCCGTGACCTGCGTGGGTTTTCTCCGAGATCTTCCGTTTCCTCCCACACTCCAAAGACGTGTGCGTTTATTGGTTGGTGTAAATGTATAAAATGTAAAATAGTTCTGAGTGTGTGTAGGGTGGTGTTGATGTGCGGGGATGGCCGGTCGGTACAGGCCCAGTGGGCCGAAGGGCCTGTTTCTGGGCCATATCTCTAAACTAGTCTAAACTAAACCGGGCAAGCCTTTAGCAAGTATTTGAACCTAGTCCCTTATGGAATGTCAAGAATGTTAACAATGTCAGAATGAATGGCATGGGGAAGAGTCTTGTAGATCTATTCCTTTCTGCATGGTAGGTTTTGGCACATGTGCAGCTGAATTTCAACAGGAAACATTTTGATATCAGCAATTTTGACCCCTGCTCTCAGTAGCTACTGATTGCTGAAGGAAGATACCATTTCGATGGGTCTGGCCATAATCTGACGGACTGAAGAAACTGCAGATGCTGGTTTATACCAAAGACAGATGCAATGTGGTAGAGTGACTCAGCGGGTCAGGCAGCATCTCTGGAGGAAATGGATGGGTGAAGAAGGATCCCGACAGGAAATGTGGCCGATCTATTTTCTCCAGAGATGCTGCCTGACCCGCTGAGTTACTTCACTGCTTTGGGCTTATCTCTGACTTCATGGTATTCATCGGGAATTAAGTCAATCAAGTACATTAGAGAGAGCAATGGGGAAGATACAGAGTGCAGAATATAGTTCTGGATCTGGATCTGGATGTAGTACCCTGAAAAACACCAGGTGGAGCATCACTCAGCACTGGACAATTTTATACTGGACAAAAATTTTTACATTTTATTAAGCCAATTAATCAAGCCAATTAACTTACAAACAAACCTGTACGTCTTTGGAGTGTGAGAGGAAATCGAAGATCTCGGAGAAAACCCAGGCAGATCATGGGCAGAACGTGCAAACACCATACAGACAGCGCCCCTAGTCAGGATCGAACCCGGGTCACTGGCGCTGTAAGGCAGCCACTCTACCACTGCGCCAATGTGCCGCCCACAGACGGGGCCCGATTTAGAAGAAGAGAGGCCCTAGACTATTCCACTTGTGAGGCCCCTCCCAATCCCCCACCCCCACGACGAGAGGAAGGTGGAAGAGTGACATTGATGTACAGCTGAGCGTGGCCAATGAGATAAGGGCTGGAAAGCTGCGCTATTTATTTATTGCCAGTGCTAGTGTCGAGTTATCAGCTTAAAACACTATTATTCTGAAATGGAAGGCAAGGAAAATTACTGAAGTGTTGTTTAGAGACTACAGTGCGTTGTGACAGCATATGTAATAAAGGCCAATGACAGTGTCAAAAATATTATACACCAGGCCCGTACGAAGCTTTTCAGAAAGGGGGTTGCCATGGCAGGATTAGAAAATGTTTATGTGAAATAAGTGCACGCAGCGCATATCACAAGCGCGAAGCTGAAAGACCCTTGCGGCCGGGGTCCATGGCTCGCTTAAGGGCCCTCTGGAGTTTTAGATGCTCTCTGGTGCATTCGGAGCCTTATTTTGGAGCATTTTTGCACCAAATTTATGACCAATATTTCAGAAATCATTTTGGTTGAGTCAAGAGTAATGAGTGATTGGAATGGAATGATTGGGTCATTGTTGTATACATTCTTTTACAAGAATTGAAGCTGTCCTTGTGTTAATAATCAAGTTGTACTGTAAAATATTATGTAAAATGTTAAATAGGAGCATGCAAACACTGCAAATAAAATACTGTAAGTTTTTTCCAGTAAATAAAACCTTTTTTTAGAAAATATTTTGTGTGCTGATTTGATTGCCTGTTACTGTTCGACTGTGTTAATGTGTGCACATTAAAAATATGATGCAAAATGAAAGTCGCAAACTATGGAATTCATATTTTTCAGTATTGTTATCAAGGAAAAGAAAGCAGTTCCAATTGTTTGATATTATTCATATGGAGGTGAAAATATAATTGCTCAAACCTACCTTAATTTTGCAATCTCATTAAAGATAATCCCCCTTTCCCCCTCCCCTCTCCTCCTCCGCCCTCCCTCTCCCTCCAACTCTCCCTCCCCATTTCTCTCTTCCCCCCTCACCCCTCTCCTCTCTCCTCTCTCCTCTACCCCCTCCCTCTCTCTCCCCCCTCCTCTCTCTCTCCCCCTCTGTTCTCAACCCCCCTTTACCACTCTCACTACCCTCCCCCCCTCTCTCCTTCCCTCTCTCCTTTCTCTCCCTCCCACGCAGCGAGGCTCAGACTCCGAGCCGCAAGACACACCGCAGCCCCCCCCCCCCAGCCCGGAAAAATGGGCACTCCCACAACGCAATATTCCACTACTTACCTGGAGTTGACACGAGGCATCGAGGTGACTGTGTGGAGTTCAAATGCACGGAGAGACAGCGTCATTTTGCGTCTCTACTGCGTCACCAGCTTCCCCCAACTGCGCTGGCGCGGATGGTCGCAATTTTTTTCTCCAAAATTTCCAGCGGCCGGAACCAGAATTTCGGGTAATTTCCGTCAAAGTGGAAACTCTGATAGCACTCCAGTTTTTTTTTTCTTGGGATTTTTTTTACTCTGGGAAAAAAAACACCTTGGCCGGAGGCCCCCTAGATTTTGAGGCCCTAGGCTTCAACCTATGAGGCCTGTAGGTAAATCCGGCCCTGCCGAGGCCCCCCTAGACCTCGAGGCCCTAAGCCTAAGCTTGTGAAGCTTATACGTAAATCCGGCCCTGCCCACAGAGCTCCCTTGAGCTGTGAGGTTGATGGTTGTAGTTGATTTTGTAGCAAGTTCGTAACAAAAATGTTGGTGTCCTTTGTGCAGTTTCCTATAACCTCATTGAAACATAGAGAATAGTGAAAGGCCTGGATAGAGTGGATGTGGAGAGGATGTTTGCACTAGTGGGAGCGTCTGGGACTAGAGGTCGTAGCCCCAGAATAAAAAGACGTTCTTTTAGGAAGGAGATGAGGAGAAATGTCTTTAGTCAGGGGGTGGTGAATCTGTGGAATTCATTGCCACAGAAGGCCAAGTCAGTTGATATTTTTAAGGCAGAGATAGCTAGATTCTTGATTAGTATGGGTGTCAGAGGTTATGGGGAGAAGGCAGAAGAATGGGGTTAGGAGGGAGAGATAGATCAGCCATGATTGAGTGGCGGAGTAGACTTGATGGGCCGAATGGCCCAATTCTACTCCTATCCCTTAATAGCTTATGAACCTGGGACAGTACAGCACAAATAGATCACATTCAGAGGCGCTGGCATGAAATGGATTCAGGGCGAATACTTCCGCAAGGCTAGGTAGTCTCCTAATTCGTCCTAAGGTGAACCTATAATTTTATTTTTAGTTCATGAAGTGAGTGCAAAAGTGGGGCAGAGGGGAGACATGTTTAGGTTGCAGTAAATTCACGGCACACGTTCCAAATGGTTACATAAAGCTGTCAGCAGGAATGCTCCAGTCCATTGTGTACAGCAACACCTATGGGAAACTCTTTTAATACAAAGTGGAATTGTTTCCTGGTTAATACTATGCAATGGTGGAGTAATGGAAATAATTGTTGGAACACTCCTCCAGAGAGAGAGAGAGAGAGAGAGCTTAAATTGCGCTATTTGTGTTTAATAAGAGAAGCTAGTGGCTCGTAAAAAAATCGTTAGGAGCACACATCAGAAGTACCTCCCTGGCAGCAGAGAAACACTTTGCGATGTCCTAAAATTAACCTGAAAGGCAATATGTATGCATTGTATTTTATGTAATGTCGACGCTTGTCTGGACCATGAGTCTGAAATAAAGTTGAATAACGTATAATATAAGATTGTTAAGGGTTTGGACACACTAGAGGCAGGAAACATGTTCCCGATGTTGGGGGAGTCCAGAACCAGGGGCCACAGTTTAAGAATAAGGAGCAAGCCATTTAGAGCGGAGATGAGGAAACACTTTTTCTCACAGAGAGTGGTGAGTCTGGGAAATTCTCTGCCTCAGAGGGCGGTGGAGGCTGGTTTTCTGGATGCTTTCAAGAGAGAGCTAGATAGGGCTCTTAAAATTAGCGGAGTCAGGGGATATGGGGAGAAGAGACAATAGACAATAGGTGCAGGAGTAGGCCATTTGGCCCTTCGAGCCAGCACCGCCATTCTATGTGATCATGGCTGATCATCCCCAATCAGTACCCCGTTCCTGCCTTCTCCCCATATCCCCTGAAGGCATGATCACATTGAATGACAGTGCTGGCTCGAAGGGCCAAATGGCCTACTCCTGCACCTATTGTCTATTGTCTATTGTCTAATAGTAATAATAATATAACTATGTTTTTTTATTCACTGCATAGCCAGGGAGAAATGCCTTTTGTGTTATCACAGTGTTTCTCTGTTATTCTTTCCTTGTCATTCTTTCGTTATCTTCTGCGTTCCCTCGCTCAGAATTTAACGTTTTCCATTTTGGATGGGAGGATAGTCCCCTGGTCAATTTGTCCCTTCCCACTCAAATCACCCCCTCTCCGGGCACTTTCCCTTGCAATCGCAGGACATGCTACACTTGTCACTTTACCTCCCCCCTTGACTCCATCCAAGGACCCAAGCCGTCTTTCCAGGTGCGGCAGAGGTTCACCTGCACCTCCTCCAACCTCATCTATTGCATCCACTGCTCTAGATGTCAGCGCAGGCTTGGCGATCGCTTCGCCCAACACCTCCGCTCGGTCCGCAATAACCAACCTGATCTCCCGGTGGCTCAGCACTTCAACTCCCCCTCCCATTCCGAATCCGACCTTTCTGTCCTGGGCCTCCTCCATGGCCAGAGTGAGGACCACCGTAAAGTGGAGGAGCAGCACCTCATATTTCGCTTGGGCAGTTTACACCCCAGCGGTATGAACATTGACTTCTCTAATTTCAGGTAGTCCTTACTTTCTCCTCCCCTTCTCAGCTCTCCCTCAGCCCACTGGCTCCACCTCTTCCTTTCTACTTCCCGAACCCCCCCCCCCCCCCCACCCTCACATCAAGGATTTCGACCCGAAACGTTGCCTATTTCCTTCGCTCCATAGATGCTGCCTCACCCGCTGAGTTTCTCCAGCATTTTTGTCTACCCTGAAATGTTGACTCTGTTTAGTTCACTTTAGTTTAGTTTTAGAGATGCAACACAGAATCGGGCCCTTCGGCCCAACGAGTCCGTGCCGACCACCAACCCACCAACACACACTAACACTATCCTACACACACCGGGGACAATTTACAACTATACCCAGCAAACTAGCTTACAAACCTGCACCTCTTTGGAATGTGGGAGGAAACCGGAGATCCCAGAGAAAACACACACGGGTCACGTGGAGAACGTGCAAACTCCGTACAGACAGCACCTGTAGACAGGATTGGAACAGGGCCTCTGGTGCCGTAAAGCTATGCTACTGTGCCACCCTCTGTTTCTCTCTCCTGACGTAGATGCAGTCAGAACCTTTTATCCCTGGATGGAAATGTAAAAGACTGGAGGGCATAGTTTAATTGAGTTTAGAGATACAGCGTGGAAACAGGCCCTTCGGCCCACCGAGTCTGTGCCGACCGTCAATCACTCTACACTAGTTCTATGTCCGACACACTAGGGGTCAATTTACAGAAGCCAATTAGCCTACAAACCTGCACGTCTTTGGAATGTGGGAGGAAACCGGAGAATCCGGAGAAAACCCACAAAGTCACCGAGAGAACGAACAAACTCCATATACACAGCACCCATAGTCTAAACTAAACTGAACTTAGTTATGTTTTATTCTGAATAAAGATTATTTTAGTTTAGTTTAGTTTAGAGATACAGTGTGGAAACAGTCCCTTTGGCCCACCTAGTCTGTGCTGACCAAAGATCATCTGTTCCATGCTATCCCAGTTTCGCATCCTACATACTACGGGCAATTTACAGAAACCAGTCAAACTTAAAAACCCGCAGGCCTTCAAAATATGAAGAGAAGATAGACTCAGAGTGCTGGAGTAACTCAGCGGATCAGGCAGCATCTGTGGAGAGAAGGAATAGGTTTCGGGTCGAGACCCTTCTTCAGAGAGTAATGCCTCTGTCCCACATAGGAAACCTGAACGGAAACCTCTGAGGACTTTGAGCCCCACCCAAGGTTTCCGTGCGGTTCCCGGAGGTTTTTGTCCCCGGGCAACCACCTTCAACTAGCATCGCAACCGGCTTCGACTAAAAAAACACCGATTTTTAAAACGGAAACCACTTTCGACCATTAGGGAGACTGACAAAAACCTCCGGGAACCTCCGGGAACCGCACGGAAACCTTGGGTGGGGCGCAAAGTCTCCAGCGGTTTCCGTTCAGGTTTCCTAAGTGGGACAGGGGCATAAAACTGTAAAGAGTTTTTTTTTTTAAATCACGCTGCAACAGAGCTCGATTGCAGCTCCAGCCTTAGATCCAAACTGGCTGTGTCTGGAGAAGTAGCTTTTAGCTTTTTAATGGGAAGTTAACATTCGTAAAATTGAATGAAGATTTAGGCATCGAATCAGTCCAATAGGTCTGAGAAGAAGGGACTCAATCCGAAAAACGTCACCTATTCCTTCTCTCCAGAAATACTGCCTGACCGACCCGCCTTTTGTGACAGTACCTTTACCTAGAACAGTAAACTCAATTCAGGGTTGAAGTAGTTGAATTGGTTTTCAGCCATTTAAATACAGTAGCGCTGCCGAAACAGCGGGTAAGAGGATGTACAAAATTATTCACATCATTTAACCATGATGAATATAACATGAAGTGATTATTTCCAGTTTTAAAATTTATGAATCGATCCAATTATTCATAGTTTGCATTTCCCAGAGGATAGACATTTTTCTCAAAAATTTATTGCACCAAACCGCTCTTAAACATTTTTCCGACATTCGCTTCTTCTCTTTCCATTGCTAATTGCCGGTGTCTCACTGTTTCAAGAAACGCTTGAACGTACACAGTTGAGAATGAACCATTGTATTCACTGGTGAAGTAGGGTCCCTGTTGTATTTTAGAAAAAACATATGATCCAAGGGGTAGTCAAGCAGATCCAACGGAATGTAAAGGGCCTGTCCCACGTGGCCATCATTTACGCGACAGACCGGTGCGACGGTCGCAGAAAGCACGTCATTATGCGTCCGCACAGCCGTCTGGAGCGCGTGACGTCATTTGGAGATGGACACAAAATGATAGACGCGCTGCCGGACCCAGTGAGTTACTCCTGCATTTTGTGTCTATCTCCAATCAACATGGCCCTGCTCTGGGAGTAGAAGGGGGGGGAGGATCAGGATCCGCAACGGCCGTGAGCCTCAGGCCGAGCGCGGCGACCGTTTGCCTGCTTCTGCTGCTGTTGGAGGTGAGACGTTGCGCCCCGCCGGGGTGTCCCACTTTACGCAACAGGACGGTGGCGCTCGAAGATTTAGAGCAGGATGAAGTCCACACTCCTCCACGCCACTCCATGCGCCCGTCCCGTGCTACCCACGCGCTACCCACGCGCTACCCACACGCTACCCACACGCTACCCACACGCTACCCACACGCTACCCACGCGCTACCCACACGCTACCCACACGCTACCCACACGCTAGCAGGTCGTGTAAATGGCGCACGAATGAGGGCCAAGTGGGACAGGCCCTTAAGAAGGAGAACGACAAATTTAATTGATCTAGTAATGCTGGTTCTGGGACAAGAGATGCAGGTGCGGAAAGCCTGGAGAAGTCGGGGATCACCCCCCACCCCCCATGTTTTGTAATCCAGACTTTATCAGACGCTTTCTAAGGGCTGAATCGGCCCGTTCGCGGGGCTTTTCATCGCCCGGCGCGGCTTAAAATCAAACTGCTGCATCGAGGCGATCGAGGCTCCCGATGTTGAAGCCCCCGCCGGCCGAAGAAAGACCCCGTGAACGGGCCGATTTAAGCCCCACGATTCGGGGTGGACGAAGCTGCCGTTGCTGGAGTTCGGAGTCGGTCACCAACCCGGTCAGCTCCCGACGTTACCGTCCACATGGCCCACAATAAATCGTGTCCCCCGCATGTTTTGATAGCGATTTCCGTGCCTGAAGAGATGGAACAGGGATGAGGGAGAACCTCTGTTTAACTCACAGCACATGTTGAAGAAGGGCGGTCACAGTGGCGCAGCGGTAGAGTTGCCGCCTTACACGCTTGCTGCGCTGGAGACCAGGGGTCGATCCCGACTATGGGTGCTTGTCTGTACGGAGTTTGCACGCACTCCCCGTGACCTGCGTGGGTTTTCTCCGAGATCCTCGGTTTCCTCCCACACTTCCAAGCCGAACAGGTCTGCAGGTTAATTGGCTTGGTATAAGTGTAAATTGTCCCTAGTGTGTGTAGGATAGTGTTAATGTGCGGGGATCGCTAGTCGATATGGATTCGCTGGGCCAAAGCGCCTGTTTCCACGCTGTAGCTCTAAACTATGAAGAATCAAAAGTCTGTGAGTTAAGAAGATAGGGAGAAACGGGGCGTGTCCTCCGGAGTTGCTGCCTGACCCACAACTTATAGATCGACACAGAATGCTGGAGCAACTCAGCGGGACAGGCAGCATCTCTGGAGAGAAGGAGTGGGTGACGTTTTGGGTCAGACAGATTGTACAGGGAAGGGGGGGGGCTACCTTGAGGAGATTTCGTAGTGGAGCAGTTTTCGCAGTAGAGTAGCCTCCCTCGCCCCATCCCTCGCCCCCTCCCTCACCCCCTCCCTGAATTAGTGTGAAGAAGGGTCCCGACCCGAAACATCACCCTTGGTGAAACTCGACCTGAGGCATTGACAGTTTATATATCCGCATTTCCGTAGCTGGTAGAGCTACTGCCTCAGAGCGCCAGGGATCTGGGTTTGATCCTCACCTTGGGTGCTGCCTGTGTGGAGTTTGCATGTCCTTCCTGTGACTGCGTGGGTTTCCTCCAGCTGCTCTGGTTTCTCTCCCACATCTCAAAGATGTGCGGGTCTGTAGGTCAATTGGCCTCTGAAAACTGCCTCTAGTGTGTAGGAAGCAGATGGAAAACTGGGATAGCATAGAACTAGTGTGAACGGTGGTGCAGCGGTAGAGTTGCTGCCTCACGTCGCCAGAGACCTGGGTTCGATCCTGACTACGGGTGCTGTCCGTACGGAGTTTGCACGTTCTCCCCGTGGGTTTCCTCCAGGTGCTCCGGTTTCCTCCCACATTTCAAAGACGTACTGGTTTGTAGGTTAATTGGCTTTGTTAAGTTGTAAAAGTGTCCCTAGTGTGTAGGATGGTGTTGGCGTACGGGCTGATCGCTGGTCGGCGCGGAGTCGGTGGGCCGAAGGGCCTGTTTCCACGCTGTATCTTTCAATCAATTCAATCCAATCAATGTTATCCCGATGACCTAGCTCTTCTCGGTGTTGTGTCACAGCCTGGAAAATGCATCTAAAATCCCAGGGTTTAGGTAAAATGGCATAAGTTACTGGAACCTTCGTGAATGAATGAATGAATAAGTTTATTGGCCAAGAAGCTGGACAAACTGGTTAAACGAGCTAGCTCAGTGCTGGAGGGGAGAGTGGACTCTGGGGTGGATGTGAGGCGCAAGGTGCAGGCCATCCTGAAAAACCCCGGGCATCCCCTCCATGTAATTCTGGAGGGTCAATAGAGCACTCGGGACAACAACCGGCTCCTCTCCCTGTCCTGTAGAACGGAGCGGTTCACGAGATCCTTTACCCCTGCAACCATTAGATTTTATAATTTGGACCGTTAGGCTGTAGGGGGATGCATTTTTGCATTTTATACATTTTTAATTGTTAATTATTGGTCTTTTTAAGTATTTATTGCTCTCAGGTAATGTCCACATTGTATTTTATGTATGTTCTGTCTGCGTTCATTTTGAATGTGTGGGTTTGTTGGTTGAAGGCTTCTTACATCTGAATTTCCCTGAGGGGATCAATAAAGTATTTATTATTATTATTATTATTATTATTATTATTATTATTATTATTATTATTATTATTATTATTATTATGTATTCACATACAAGGAATTTGCCTTGGTGCTCCGCCCGCAAGTGACAACATGACATACGGTGACAAGGAGTAGTACACCGTGGCAGCCATCGTCAGCGCCAGCAACAGCAAGCATTAGCAGCTACACTGCCTCTAGTGTGTAGGAAGAGGCATTTCATCGCAGATCAACCCTGTATACAAAGCTGTCCTCTGACACAGTATTTCATCCCACTGGGTATATCACATATCATAAGCTCATACGTCCATGAGTGATAGAATTAGACCATTCGGCCCATCAAGTCTACCTCGCCATTCGATCATCGTTGATCTATCTCTCCCTCCCAGCCCCATTCTCCTGCCTTCCCCTGACACCCGTACTGATCACAAATCTATCTATCTCTGCCTTAAAAATGTCCACTGACTTGGCCTCCACAGCCTTCGATGCCACAGAATAACCTCACAATCTCAAACTTCAAACAGAAGAAGGATAGCATATTCCATCCAGTAAACAATGACTGCGAAATACATTTTTAAAGGAAGGCTGACTGAGATAATGAAAATAACTGAAACTCAAAAATAATTTACCGCATAGGCGAATGGAACCCATATGATGTTAGCATTTGATATGAATGCTGATCCACCATCTGATACCAGTTCAGATAAAGCATTTGCATTCTGTACCTCTTCCATATCAAAACAATATGTGTATTGTCTGTGCGCAGACCTGATTTTGATGCCTTTGAATTTTCACTGGAGAAAAAATGCCATGTATGAAAGTCAATTAATTTTGCCACTTATTCTCCAAATACTGGCCAGTCCATTTCTTGCACAAAAGATGAGTCTTTCCAGGGTATTTCATGATCATTATTAAACAAGATGGCGGCGCTGGCTTTAACAGCTGCGGCCCGCCTGCAGTCCCGTCCTGTTGTTTTTTCTTTTTTTTTTTGTGTTCCTTTGTCCTGTTTTTAGTTAATTTTTTTTAAATTAGATTGTGTGTGTGTGTGTGTGTGTGTGTGTGTGTGTGTGTGTGTGTGTGTGTGTGTGTGTGTGTGTGTGTGTGTGTGTGTGTGTGTGTGTGTGTGTGTGTGGTGGTGTGTGTGTGTGTGTGTGTGTGTGGGGGTGGGGGGAGAAACATGTCTTTGGTCTCTTCCTTCGGGGGGGTGCGACTTTTTTCTGTCGTATTCCCCGTCTTCGTCTCCGTCTGTGCCGAGGCCTAATGGCGGAGCTGGCGGCCTTGGGGCTGTGGCAGTGTTCCAACAGCAGCGGCAGTGGCGACCCGACACGGCCCCGGAGCTGTGGCGTCGTTCCAGCGGCAGCGGTCTGACCGCGATCTCGGCCGCGGGCCCAGTGGACGACATCGTCGGGAGCTCGCAGGTCACAGGTAGGTGACCTGTTTTTCCGGAGCTCCCGCAACAACAGCTTCGTCCGCTGGTCTGGAGGGCGGCAGCTTGGGCAGTTTGACCACCCCGGGTCGCGGAGTTTGAACCGGAGCACGGTTGACCCGCGGGACTTACTTACCATCACCCGGTGGGGTCACGACATCTGAAGCCTGGATCGCCTCGGCGCAGAGGGGGAACAAAGAGGGAAGAGACAGTGACTTTAAGCCTTCCATCACAGTGAGGAGGTGTTTGGTGAACTCACTGTGGTGGATGTTACATTTGTGTTTATTGTGTGTTTCTGTCATTTTTTTATTATATGTATGACTGCAGGGGAACGAAATTTCAGACCGAAAGGTCTGAATGACAAATAAATTCAATTCAATTCAAACAGAACACAGAACATAGAACATACTGTATAGAGTATATCCATTGAGGATGTACCCTAATGATAATTCAAGTTGCCTCGGCAAGGCCAGCTGCATAATCAAGGATCAGTCACATCCCGGTCTCTCCCTCTTCTCCCCTCTCCCATCGGGCAAAAGATACAGAAGTGTGAAAACGCACACCTCCAGCTTCAGTCTGAAGTAGCGTCTCGACCCAAAACGTCACCTATTCCTTCGCTCCATAGATGTTGCCTCACCGGCTGAGTTTCTCCACCATTTTTGTCTACCTCCTGATTCAGGGCAGTTTCTTCCCCACTGTTATCAGGCAACTGAACCATCCTACCAACAACTAAAGAGCAGTCTTAAGCTACTATCTACCTCATTGGAAACTCTTGGACTATATTAGACTATCCTTGATCGGACTTCACTGGACTTTATCTTGCATTAAACTTTTATCATGTATCGGCCCGATTGTAATCACGTATTGTCTTTCCGCTGACTGGTTAGCACGCAACAAAGGCTTTTCACTGTACCTTGGTACTCGTGACAATAAACTGAACTCAAAGTCAAACACAAAACCAATAATACAATGAATAAAAAACAGTACAATGGTGCAAGGATAGAGTGCAATAGGAACAGTGCAAAAAATACTAAAATACAGTAACCTGCCTTTAAAGTATGATTAAACACAACGTTTGGATAGGAAAGAATTAGAGGAATATGGGCCAACTTCAGGCAAATGGGAATGCTAACTTGATCAGCCTGGATGTTTCCACTAGTGGGAGAGTCTCGGATCACAGGACACAGCCTCAGAATAAAAGGACGTATCTTTAGAAAGTTGATGAGGAGGAATTTCTTCAGTCAGAGGATGGTGAATCTGTGGAATTCATTGCCACTGGCGGCTGTGGAGGCGAAGACAATGACAATAGACAATAGACAATAGGTGCAGGAGTAGGCCATTCGGCCCCTCAAGCCAGCATCACCATTCAATGTGATCATGGCTGATCATCCCCAATCAGTACCCCGTTCCTGCCTTCTCCCCATATCTCCAGACTCCGCTATCTTTAAGAGCCCTATCTAGCTCTCTCTCAAAAGCATCCAGAGAACCGGCCTCCACCGCCCTCTGAGGCAGAGAATTCCACAGATTCACCACGCTCTGTGAGAAAAAGTGTTTCCTCGTCTCCGTTCTAAATGGCTTACTCCTTATTCTTAAACTGTGGCCCCTGGTTCGGGTCTCCCCCAACATCGGGAACATATTTCCAATGGATATATTTAAGCTGGAGATTGGCAGGCCCTTGGTTAGTACAGGTGTCAGAGGTTATGGGGAGAAGGCAGGAGAATAGGGTTAGGAGGGAGAGATAGGTCAACCATGACTGATTGGCAGAGTAGACTTGCTGGGCCAAATGGCCCAATTCTGCTCCTATAACTTATGAACTAATGACAAGTTGGACCAAAGATGCAAGCTGTTTATCTCTGTGACTCTGTGATATATCCGCTAAAGAATGAATACTCTCTAATGCCAAACCTCAAAAGCAGACAGAGCCGTGCAAACACTTCAATTTAAAGGTGGGATCTCTGACTCTCTCGGTCCGAACATTAAAGTATAAAACATGCTTGGATTACCCTGCTGGTCGGTCAACGTCCAAGGAGAGAAAACGACTGCCAGCGCTTCAAATCGGCGGCTTCTCCACCCGCATGAGTGCCTGGTGTCTGGAACTGTGCACAAACTTCCACGATCATGAGATTATCATTTAAAATCACAAGAGGGATAGCTCTCTTGCCCAGAGTAGGGGAATCGAGAACCGGGAGACATAGGTTTAAGGTGAAGGGGAAAATACTTAAAAGGAATCTGAGGGGTAACATATTGACACAAAGGGTGGTGGGTGTATGGAACAAGCTGCCGGAAGAGGTAGTTGAGGCAGGGACTATACCAACGTTTAAGAAACAGTTAGACAGGTACATGGATGGTGTTTAGGAAGGAACTGCAGATGCTGGAAAATCGAAGGTAGACAAAAGTGCTGGAGAAACTCAGCGGGTGCAGCAGCATCTATGGAGCGAAGGAAATAGGTAACGTTTTCGGGCCGAAACCCTTCTTCAGACAGGTACGTGGATGGGACAGGTTTGGAGGGATATGGACCAAACGCTGGCAGATGGGACTAGTGCAGGTGTGACGTGTTGGCCGGTGTGGGCAAGCCTATGACTCTATGACTCTACGGACTGCTTTGAACTGGGGACCATTTGAAGGACGAGCCTTACACGCCACATCTTGTCTGCTCCCCCTTCTGCAAGAGCGCACACAGCTCCTCGATGTTGGCACCATGCCCGCCCTTGTGACAGCTCCGCGGTGGGGTGGCACCCTACGGAGTGATGGGTGGGGGGCATTCCATCACCGGAACAGTAGAAAGACTAAAGGGCACCGCAGGAGAGCTCCTGGCGTTGATTAGCGTGGCGACGTGAGTGACTCGACCCAAAGCCCTGACTCTGGGCAACTTGGCAGTTCCCACATTTCAGGCGACGGGAGGTGGGGGGGGGGGGGGGGGGGGGTTCTCCGATCCTTTGGCCCGAATCCCGCACTGATACTGCCAATCACGCCATCTCTTGTTTTGGACCAGGGGCCATCCCACCTGAGAAGCGTTGGCAGGCATCAAAGGAGGCACCTCGTGGCAACACTGAAAGCAGAATGGTGGGACAGCTAATGCCACCCACCGCCCCTTTTGGGGGGCTAACAAGCCGAGCACCGGCCAACATTTTTCTTTCATTTAAAAAAAAATATGAATGTCACAAAAATTATTGCGCCAAATTCTGTGGTGTGGGGGGGGAGGGGGAGTGTGAGGGGGGGGTGGGAAGTGTGAGGGGGGGGGAAGTGTGTGGGGGGGGGGGATAGACTTTCCCACAGATGAGAGGAAACAGAAACCTCATCTCAGTACTGGGCTGTAAAATGCAGCAAAGTGTCATTTTGATGGATTGTCAGTGATAAGAATCCATAGCAACCAGCAACTAAGGTGTGGTGGGCCCTGTCTAATACCTGCATCAGGCACATGAAAGGAATCGAGAGAGATTCTCACATCAGGCAAGCTTTGCAGATAGTGGCTCCATTGTCTGCTGACACCAAAAGCTGTGGGAAAAACGCTCGATGCAAGAACTTGAAATAAGACGCAATATGTCACAGTCCATAATTTTCACTGGCGCTGGAGTATCTTAAAACCTCTCCCTTCATAATCCACACCAATAGAGGCATAGAGTGATGCAGCGTGGAAACCGGCCCTTCGGCCCAACTTGCCCACGCCGGCCAGCATGTCCCAGCTACACTAGTCCCACCTGCACGCATTCGATTTGGCCCGGTAGAGTTGCTGCCTTACAGCGAATGCAGCGTCGGACACCCGGGTTCGATCCCGACTACCGACGCTGTCTGTACGGAGTTTGCACGTTCTCCCCGTGACCTGCGCGGGTTTTCTCCGAGATCTTCGGTTTCCTCCCACATTCCAAAGCCGTCCAGGTTTGTCGGTTAATTGGCTCGGTAAATGTAAAAATTGTCCCTAGTGGGTGTACGATAGTGTTAATGTGGGGGGATCGCTGGTCGGCGCGGACACGGTGGGCCGAAGGGCCTGTTCCCATGCTGTATCTCTCAACATATCCCTCCAAACCTGTCCTATCCATGTACCGGTCTAACTGTTTCTTAAACGTTGGGATAATCCCAGCCTCAACTACCTCCTCCGGCAGCTCGTTCCATACACCCACCACCCTCTGTGTGAAAAAGTTTCACCTCATATTTCTATTAAATCTTTTCCCCCATCACCTTAAACCTATGTCCCCTGATCCTCGATTCCCCTACTCTGGGCCAGAGACTGTGCGTCTACCCGATCTATTCCTCTCATGGTTTTGTACACCTCTACAAAGTCACCCCTCATCCTCCTGCGCTCCAAGGGATAGAGACCCAGCCTGCTCAACCCCTCCCTATAGTTCAGACCCTCTAGTCCTGGCAACATCCTCGTAAATCCTCTCTGTACCCAATAATTGTATCCTCTGCAGCCAACAATTCAGGCTTCTGGACATGTTAGTGTCACCTTTTGGACTTCAGCTATAAGACGGCAAGGACACTGATTATTTCCTCACATATTTTCCTTGCGACGTATGGAAAGAGGCCATTTGGCCCATCGAGTCCATGCCAGCATTCATAGCAATCCATCAATTCCATTTCCCGGGTCAGAATGATGCCTGGATTACAAGTTATTAGCCACAGGGAGAAGATTGGACAGACTTGTATTTTTTATTCTGGAACGCGGGAAGTTGAGGGGAGACCTGGTACGTGAATATAAAATTATGGGAGGTATGGATAGGGAAGACAGTCAGAATGTTTTTCCCAGTATAGTAAAACTACATACTAGAAGGCAGAGCTTTAAGGTAAGGGGGGAGGGGAGGGGGGGGCGGGGGGGCAGTGGGCAAAACTTAAAGGAGACCTGCTCAAGTTAATTGGAGCAGGTTGATCATTTTCACACAAAGGGTGGCTGGTGAATGGAACGAGCTGCCGGAAGAGGTAGTTGAGGCAGGTTATATCACAACATTTAAAAGACATTTGGACAGGTACATGGATAGGAACGGTATAATTGGATATGGGCAGGTGGGACTGGTGTAAATGGGGTAGATTGGTAGGCGTGGGTGAGTTGGGCCGAAGGGCCTGTTTCCACGCTGCATGGCTCTATGAGGGTGCTGGGTGCCTGGGACGTGCTGTTGGGGGGGTGGGGGGGGGGGGGGCACATACCACAGTGGCATTTATATGGCTTTTGGAGAGGCACATGGATATGCACGGAATGGAGGGGCACGGACTATGTATATAAGCAGATTAGTGTTGGTCTTGGCATCATGTTCGGCACATACATGGTGAGCCGATAGACCTGTACGTGTGCGGTGCTGTTCTATATTCTATTTCCATCAACATTGATTATTACGAGCGTCGGGGGCTTACGGGGAGAAGGCAGGAGAATGGGGTTGAGAGAGTGAGATAGATCAGCCATGATGGGATGGCAGGGTAGACGTGATGGGCCGAGTGGCCTAATTCTGCCGCGGGAACCTATGAACCTGCTGTCTCCCGAGGGACAATTATAATCCCCTTGCTTCCTCTACCACCCACCTGTGAACGACAAGGGCAAGTTACAGCGGCTAATGAACCTAGCAACCAACACCCCTCGCACTCAACCACACTGGTGGTCGGGGTTGAAAGTTTAGATTCCTCGTTCTATATAAGCGTGGTGGCTGCACATGAAACATCCCCTCCGCAAAATAAAACAGAAAGATAAAAGATAAAAGAGCACCTGTGAAAACAAAGCATCGTGGAGACCGGCTGGGGACGGCCTGGCCTCCTGTAGTCTCTTTTTGCCAAAGAACGAGACCTGGTAAGGAACTGCAGATAGAGACACACAAAAAGTTGGAGTAACTCAGCGGACAGGCAGCATCTCCGGACAGAAGGGTTGGGTGACGATTCGGGCACTCAGCCCCTTCTTCCGAGTTCAGTTCAGTTCAGTTTTGTTTTGTTTACAGATCTCAGAGGGCGGTGGAGGCAGGTTCTCTGGATGCTTTCAAGAGAGGGCTAGATAGGGCTCTTAAAAACAGCGGAGTCAGGGGATATGGGGAGAAGGCAGGAACGGGGGGTACTGATTGGGGATGATCAGCCATGATCACATTGAATGGCGGTGCTGGCTCGAAGGGCTGAATGGCCTACTCCTGCACCTATGGTCTATTGTCTATTGTCTATTGAGATACAGTGCGGAAACAGGCCCTTTGGCCCACCGGGTTGACGCCGACCAGCGATCCCCGTGCAACAGCACCAACTTACACACACTGGGGGCAATCTACAATAGTTACCAAATCCAATTATTAACCTATCAATGTTAATGCCTATGGAGATCAGAGCAGAATTAGGCCATTCGGCCCATCAATCCTGCTACCAGGTGCTGTGGCAGGCAGTCGACGGGACTATTCGGTGAACTTAGTCAGTGCCAAAACGTGGTGACTCTTGTGTACTCCCTCGGTGAGGTCTGCTGCATGATTTAACCGGGTTGTAGTTAAAACAACTGAACCTAGGGACAGGTGGTAATAGAGTATCACTGGATCATTGATAGACCCCAGAGTGCAATGCTTATTTCCTGAGTGACTGATCCCAAAATAGTGTCGTTCCCTCCCTCTGTTTCTAAGAGTTGTCTTTGGCTGTCTCTGGTGTGAGTAAAGCATAGTTTAATGGTTTAAATCCCACTACAGAGTAAAGGGTCAAAGGATCTGGCAAGCTGGAGAAACTATGGTGCACAATCAGCTGTCGCTTAACATTTACTTCACCATAAATAGGGCGGGTGTCGCGAGTGGCACACTTGCCCCCTCCCACATACACACACACACGCTCACACACACGCTCACACACACTCACACACTCACACACTCATGCGCACCCACACACCCACCCACCCACACACATGTGCACACACATGCTCACGCACATATGCACGCACGCACTCACACACACATACGCACTCACACACGCGCGTGCGCGCACACATACTCATGCGCACCCACACACCCATGTGCACACACATGTACACACACACACACACACACACATGTACACACACACACACACATGCTCACACACACTCACACACTCATGCACACCCACACATATGTACACACACACACACATGCTCACACACACATGCACACACTCACTCACACACTCAAGCGCACCCACACACCCACCCACACACATGTACACACACACACACACATGTACACACACACACATGCTCACACGCACATGCACACACGTACTCACACACACATACGCACACACACTCACACACTCATGCGCACACACACACGTGCACACACACACGCGTGATTGGAAAAGCAATGCACAAATGCAGCAATGCACTTTTCTTTGTTCACAGCAGGAGGTTCTGTAGCGGATGAACTAGTTTTGACAAGTGCATGGCAGCGGCTGAATGGAATGTACACAATGAGATGTACAAGGCGGTGATCGCGTGGCCACCAAATTCATTCTGAACAAGTACAGATTGAGAAATAAACCTTTCCATTCCCACACAGACCTTTCTGTCCTCGGTCTCCTCCATTGTCAGAGTGAGGCTAAACGCAAATTGGGGGAACAGCATCTCATATTTCGCTTGGGCAGCTTACAGCCCAGTGATATGAATATTGACTTCTCTAACTTCAGGTAGCCCCGGCATTCCCTCTCTCTCTATCTCTCCCCCACCAAGTCGCACCAGCTAACTATGGCCTGTTCCCTTTATCATCGTTACTTTTTTGCATATCTTTCATTCATTGCTCTTTGTCTCTCCACATCACCGTCGATATCTCTCGTTTCCCTTATCCCTAACCAGTCTGAAGAAAGGTCTCGACCCGAAACGTCACCCATTCCTGCTCTCCAGAGATGCTGCCTGTCCTGCTGAGTTACTCCAGCTTTTAGTGTCTATTTTCAGTTTAAACCTGCATCTGCAGTTCCTTCCTGCGCATGGGACTTGTTTGTTTTGTGCATCGAGGCACAGTGAAAAGCATTTCTTGCCAGCCAGCGGAAAGACAATACATGATTACAATCGAGCCGTCCACAGTGCACAGATACATGATAAACCTTTAATGCAAGATAAAGTCCAGTGAAGTCCGATCAAGGATAGTCAAAGATAGACCAAGGGTCTCCAATGAGGTAGATAGTAGCTTAAGACTGCTCTTTAGTTGTTAGTAGGATGGTTCAGTTGCCTGACAACAGCTGGGAAGAAACTGTCCCTGAATCTGGAGGTGTGCGTTTTCACACTTCTGTACCTCTCGCCCAATGGGAGAGGGGAGAAGAGGGAGTGACCGGGGTGAGACTGACCCGTCCTTGACGATGCTGCTGACCTTGCCGAGGCAGCGTGAGGTGTAGATGGAATCCCAAACGTCAGATTCAGGAGCAATCGGCCAACTCACTGACGGCCACCAAAGGCCAAATACAAGGACTTCCGGTTATGGATCCTTTTCCCAGGATGTAAATATCAAATATTAGAAGGCATAGCTTTAGGTGAGTGGGGCAAAGTGTAAGAAGATGAACGGGGCTGGTTTTTACACGGAAAGTGATGAGTGCCTTCAAAGGGATGGTTGTGGAGCCTGATGCAATAGTGGCTTTTAAGAGGCTCTTTAGTTTGGTTTAGTTTAGTTCCGTTTAGTTCAGTTTAGTTCTGTTTAGTTGGCCCTTCAGCCCACCAAGTCCGTGCCGACCAGCGATCCCCACACATCAGCACTATCCTAGAGGGGTGGAAGATTGCAACCTTCACGTTTCGACTAATGCAATCAACCCGACGTGCACAAACAAATAGATCAAATAGAAAAAGTTCATCTGCAACATTCGATAGTGCACGCCATACGCCAGAAGAAGAAGACTATCCTACCCACACCAGGGTGCCATCAAGCCAAGCCAATTAACCTACAAACCTGTGCGTCTTTGGAATGTGGGAGGAAACGGGAGCACCCGGAGAAAACCCACGCAGGTCACGGGGAGAACGTACAAACTCCGTACAGACAGCACGGCCCATAATCAGGATCGAACCCGGGTCTCTGGCGCTGTGAGGCAGCAACTCTACCGCTGCGCCACCGTGCCACACATTTCTTGACTCTACCATCCAGTCTGATTAGAGATAGTCCGGGGGCTCCAATGGGGTAGATGGTAGGTTGGGGCTTTGATTAAAGTATTAATTTGAGGCAGTAACTTTGCTCTGTGAATGATTCTATGGTATTATAGTCACAGTCAAACAGCACAAATGCAGGCCCTTCGGCCCAACTTGCCCATGCCAACCAAGATGTCAATTACATTAGTCCCACCTGCCTGCGTTTGGCCCATAGCCCTCTAAATCTTTCTACCCATGTAAATGCTATTATAGTACCTGTCTCAAATAACTCCTCCATAACAACATAACTCGAATGTGATAAACACGGGATGCTGAAGCTCTTTGTGGCTGTCTACCATTTAAACCAGCACCTGCAGTGCCTTCCTACACAAAATGCTGGCGTAACTCAGAGGGTCACCAAGAGTTAAAAAAAAGACGAGATGGGATTCCCTTTCTCATTGATTCTAGTCTTGGAATCTTCCCATGAGAATATATATCATAGAAAGATAGAGACATAGGAAAATAGGTGCAGGAGTAGGTGTGAACATCCCGTGGATTGGCCAAATCCGACCCCACATACTCTCCACAGTTGATGACTCTTACATCTATTGTAACTCTCAGCTTCATCTTAATTATCTGCTGCCTGGGGAACTTTGTGATCACAATAGCCACAATTTCCTTTTCTCATTTGGTTGAATATTTTTAATTAAACCTTCTGCAACAAGTCCTTCATTATACTTCAGGATGATCTGTCAAACCTTCTTACCCCTGAGCCAAATTATGCGCTAACAGGATGAATTAACTTGATCCCCCCCCGCATTCCTGAACAACTACACGCACTACCTGTGATTTTGATCCAGTTTAGCTTTAGAAATACAGCATGGAAACAGGCCCTTCGGCCCACTGAGTCCACACCGACCAGCGATCACCCGGCTATTAATCAGGCTATTAAGGGGTTGGACAGGCTAGATGCAGGAAGATTGTTCCCGATGTTGGGGAAGTCCAGGACAAGGGGTCACAGTTTAAGGATAAGGGGGAAGTCTTTTAGGACCGAGATGAGAAAATCGTTTTTCACACAGAGAGTCGTGAATCTGTGGAATTCTCTGCCACAGAAGGTAGTTGAGGCCAGTTCATTGGCCATATTTAAGAGGGAGTTGGATGTGGCCCTTGTGGCTGAAGGGATCAGAGGGTATGGAGAGAAGGCAGGTACAGGATACTGAGTTGGATGATCAGCCATGATCATATTGAATGGCGATGCAGGCTCGAAGGGCCGAATGGCCTACTCCTGCACCTATTGTCTATGTTTCTATGTTTCTAAACGCAACAAGCTCCAATAAGTTCTGAACTACATTGACTACTATTGTTATTATTGCACTGCTTTTTGTTTTTACATGAATGTGTACGTATGTGTGCGTGTGTGTGTGTATATATACAGTATATATATATATATATAGTCTTAGAGTCATAGAAAGATACAGTGTGGAAACAGGCCCTTCGGCCAAACAAGTCCCACCTGCCTGCGTTTGGTCCATATCCCTCCAAACCTGTCCTATCCATGTACCAGTCGAACTGTTTCATGAATGTTGGGATAGTCCCAGCCTCAACTACCTCCTCTGGCAGCTCGTTCCATACATCCACCACCCTTTGTGTGAAAAAGGTTACCCCTCAGATTCCTATTAAATCTTTTCCCCTTCTCCTTAAATGTTATTCCCTTTATCATGTCCTCTGGTTCTCAATTCCCCTACTTTGGGCGAGAGATTCTGTGCATCTACCCGATCTATTCCTCTCATGATTTTATACACCTCTATAAGATCACCCCTCATCCTCTTCACCTTGAACCTATGAACTCTAGATATAAAATTTAATAAAGATATATATATATATATATATATATATGTATGTATGTCTGTGCGTGTGTGTCTGTATGTGTGTGTCTGTGTGCATGCGTGTGTGTCTGTGCGTGTGTGTCTGTGTGTGTTTGTGCATGTGTGTGTGTCCACACGAGCGCAGGGATATGTGTACACACACAGAACTTTTCTTCTCATTTAATATATTGTTTAGTGTACTATGTTTACATATTCTGTTGTGCTGCTGCAAGTAAGAATGTCATTGTTCTATCTGACTATGAAACACTCTTGACTCTTGACACGAGTTCCGTTATCCCACTTTCACATCCATTCCCTTTACATTGGGGCAATTTACAGAGGGCCAACTAGCCCACAAGCCCACCTCAGGCGACACCACAGTGACAAAGGACAAAGCGTTTCTATTTCTCCTGCAGAGAATTGGACAGGTACTTGGATGGGACAGGTTTGGAGGGATACGGGCCAAACGCAGGCAGGTGGGACTAGTGCAGATGGGGCACGTTGGTCGGGGTGGGCAAGTTGGGGCAAAGGGCCTGTTTCCGCGCTGTGTGACTGTGACAATCACTTGATCAAGATTGGGCAAGTTCAAAAAGGACACATTGCACTGAACTAATATCAATGTTGGTGACATAGAACATAGAGCAGTACGGCACAAAACATGTCCGGCAGTGCCTGTGACAAAGATGATGCCAAGACCAACTCTTATCAGCCTGCACACCATCCATATCCCTCCACTCCCTGCCTGCATGCCCAAAGCAAGAAGGTAATTGTTCCGTTTTCAGTACATTTGTCAATTAAACTCCTGACTTGATATCCACGTGCCTATCTGAGAGGCACGGTGGCGCAGCGGTAGAGTTGCTGCCTCACAGCGCCAGAGACCCAGGTTCGATCCTGACTACAGGTGCTGTCTGTACATTCTCCCTGTGAGCGCGTGGGTTTTCTCCAGGGGCTCCGATTCCCTCCAATACTCCAAAGACGTGTAGGTTTGTTTGCTAACTGGCTTCAGTATAATTGTAAATTGCCCCTAGTGCGTGTAGGATCGTGTTAGTGCATGGGGGGGGTCGCTGGTCGGCACGGACTCGGTGGGCCGAAGAGCCTGTTTCCACGCTGTACCTCCAAATTAAACTAATCTCTGGGGTGCCAATGAATCATATCAAATAAATGTTCATCAAGTGAGAAGGTGGTGGAAAAAGCTGTGAAATGCAGCAAGGATGGCTCAATAGACAATAGGTGCAGGAGTAGGCCATTCGGCCCTTCGAGCCAGCACCCCCATTCAATGTGATCAGGGCTGATCATCCCCGATCAGTACCCCGTTCCTGCCTTCTGCCCATATCCCTTGACTCCGCTATCTTTAAGAGCCCTATCTAGCTCTCTCTTGAAAGTATCCAGAGAACCGGCCTCCACTGCCCTCTGAGGCAGAGAATTCCACAGACTCACAACTCTCTGGGTGAAAAAGTGTTTCCTCGTCTCCGTTCTAAATGGCTTACCCCTTATTCTTAAACTGTGCCTCAAAAGGGTAGTTCGAGGGGCTTTGACAGAGATCCCTCCCTGCTTGCTCTGTCCTACATGTAAAAAGCAAGTTCGACATGCTTGTGGAGGGGGATGTGGCAAGACTCAGCACAGAACGTCACAGGAGATCCTTTTGCCCCGTGGCTATCAAACTGTACAACTCCTCCTCCTTCTGTCGTGGGGTAAACTGCCCCAGCCCCTCCCCAATCTTTGCACATCCCCAATCACGGACTCTCCACTCCACACTTTAATTTCACGTTCCATGTACCCCGTTGTGTTTTATGACCAATTTCTCTCCTGTGATAAATAAAGTTCTATCGTATGGTAACCTATAAGTGTCATAAGCAGGAGAAATTATTGACCATTGCCTAGGGCAAGTAATTAATCTGAAAGTGTCTGAAGAAGGGCCTCGACCCGAAACGTCGACCCGTTCCTTCCATCCAGAGACGCTGCCTGTCCCGCTGAGTTACTCTGGCATTTTGTGTCGACCTTCTAAATCTCGCTCCAAGCAGCTCAGAGAGGAACATGATAGAGAAAGTGAAACTAATGCAGTGAGTCTAGCGGGTGTGGGCTGCAATGAGTTGTGCGATCCAAATGATAATCGTGTAATTAGCAAAGTGCCCCACTCCTCTCGAACAATAGGTCATTTGTGCGTTACAGCAATGGACTGTGGCCAAGTTCGTCAGATACCAACACCCATATAGTATGAAATGGTTCACTGTGTCCATAATAGGCCAGGGCTGCCAATTAGAATGGAAGCAGACAGCATCTCAACTCTTCAACAACAATGGGAGTGTCTTATTGTGGTGTAAAGTGCCGCTCGAAACCTCTCCCATCCTCCATACCCAATTATTGCGGCAGTTAACAATGGCTGGTGGCACTAAACACTAAAAACAAGACGCCCTCTGTATCGGCCCACAACTCGATTGTCATCAGCGATGAATTAATCCTGTTTGATAAAATGGCCCCGGCGCTGGGATTTAGTTTTGAAGGAGGCCGTCGGGGTTTCCGCTGGCTTGAGGAGACAGCGACCGGTCGGCCAGAGGCGTTTGGTGATTGGCGTAAGAACCAGTCTTTGCGCCGGGAGATTGGGGAAGGGGAGGAGGGAAGCTGGGAATTTTGTGAGGATGAGCAAAAGAATCTCAGCGGGTTGTTGGGATAGAATCATAGAGTTCAATACACAATAGGTGCAGGAGTAGGCCGTTCGGCCCTTCAAGCCAGCACCGCCATTCAATGTGATCATGGCTGATCATCCCCAATCAGTACCCGTTCCTGCCTTCGCCCCATATCCCCTGACTCCGATAGTTTTAAGAGCCCTATCTAGCTCTCTCTTGAAAGTATCCACAGAACTGGCCTCCACAGCCTTCTGAGGCAGGGAATTCCACAGACTCACAACTCTCTGTGAGAAAAAGTGTTTCCTCGTCTCCATTCTAAATGGCTTACCCCTTATTCTTAAACTGTCGCCCCAGGTTCTGGACTCCCCCAACATCAGGAACACGTTTCCTGCCCCTAGCGTGTCCAAACCCTTAATAATCTTATATGTTTCAATAAGATCCCGTCTCATCCTTCTAAACTCCAGAGTCTACAAGCCCAGCCGCTCCATGCTCAGAGCATTTGACGGTTCCGCCATCCCGGGAATTAACCTTGTAAACCTACGCTCCACTCCCTCAATAGCAAGAATGTCCTTCCTCAAATTAGGGCACACAATACTCCAGGTGTGGTCTCACTAGGGCCCTGTACAACTGCAAAAGGACCTCTTTGCTCCTATACTCAACTCCTCTTGTTATAAAGGCCAACATGCCATTTGCTTTCTTCACTGCCTGCTGTACCTGCATACTTACTTTCATTGACTGAAGAACAAGGACCCCCAGATCCCATTGTACTTCCCCTTTTCCCAACTTGACACCATTTAGATAGTAATCTGCCTTCCTGTTTTTGCTACCAAAGTGGATAACCTCACATTTATCCGCATTAAACTGCATCTGCCACGCATCTGCCCGCTCACCCAACCTGTCCAAGTCACCCTGCATTCTCATAGCATCCTCCTCGCAGTTCACACTGCCACCCAGCAGGAAAGGCAAAGCCGTGCCACCCACTCCGTCAGTCAGCAGTGCAGCTAGAAAGTAAAGATATAAAATGTCAGGCGGGCTGGGTATCTTAAAAAAAAAAGGAAATTGCTTGAATTACACAGCTCTTGTCTGAGTCTGCGGAGATGAAAGCGATACGGCCGAACACGTTCTCAGAACATGGGATCCAGTTACAGAACAGCTTTAATAAGTGAATGAGAAAAAGCAGGGCAATCTGTGAGGCCAGGTTGACCGTAGGCACACACACAGCCTTGGGAGTGGACGGGGACTGGGTTGGAGGCTCAAGGGGAGGAGGGGTGATAGAGGCGCTGGATTTCATAACTAAACCCGACTGCCGTTTATACAAATCCCCCCTCGGGGAAAAAAATGCTTTTGTTTGTGTTTGCGTTCATTCAGAAACATGAGGACCGAGGTTTGAACGCTGCAGTAAAACTTCAAAAGGCTTGATGTACATTTTAATTGAGGCTTATAAGAAGCCACGGATAAGGGAGAGAGAGGGCTTGATTACCATTAGTGAGACGGCCAGTTACTGTTATATGCAAGAATGCTGGATTGTGGCGTTATGTAATGGTAACGCAAGCGCTCGCAATGCTCTCCAGAACTCCGACTTGATCGAGCTCCGTTCACTTTAGTTTTAGTTTTAATTTAGAGATACAGCGCGGAAACTGGCCCTTCTCTCCCACCGGGTCCGCGCCGACCAGCGATCCCCGCACACAATAACACTAGCACGCACACGCTAGGGACAGTTTTCAATTTTCATCGAACATTGGAATGAGTAGGTTAACCTATGATGAGCGTCTGTCGGCACTGGGCCTGTACTCGCTGGAGTTTAGAAGAATGGAGGGGGGGGGGGGGGGGGGGGGGGGGGGGGGGGGGGGGGGGGGGGGGGGGGGGACCTCATGGAAACATACAGAATAATGAGAGACTTGAATAGAGTGGATGTGGAGAGGATGTTTCCATTAGTGGGAGAGTAGGACCAGAGGTCATAGCCTCAGAATAAAAGGACGTTCTTTTAGGAAAGAGATGAGGAGAAATTTATTTAGTCAGAGGATGGCAGAGAGAGATAGATTCTTGATTAGTACGGGTGTCAGGGGTTATGGGGAGAAGGCAGGAGAATGGGGTTAGGAGGGAGAGATAAATCAGCCATGATTGAATGGCGGAGTAGACTTGATGGGCCGAATGGCCTATTGCTACTACTATCCCTTATGACCTTAGGACCAAACCTGTTCGAAGCAACTGCAGATGCTGGTTTGAACTGAGGATAGACACAAAATGCTGGAGTAACTCAACGGGACCGGCAGCATGTCTGGAGACAAGGAATGGGTGGTGTTTCGGATATAGTCTGAAGAAGGGTCTCAACCCAAAACGTCACCCATTCCTTCTCTCCAGAGATGCTGCCTGTCCCCCTGTCCCACGGTACGAGTTCATTCCAAGAGCTCTCCCGAGTTTTAAAAAAATCAAACTCGTGGTAAGCACGGAGAATGAACGTAGCGGGTACGTCGGAGCTCGGGGACGTCTCTTAGCGGCTCGTAACGCTAACAGCAGGTACTCGGGAAGACTCGCTAACGGCAGATGAGCTCGGGAAGACTCGTGAAGATTTTTCAACATGATGAAAAATGTCCACGAGAGCCCCGAGTACCATTCCCGAGTGGCCATTACAGTAAATCCCCGAGTTCGAATCAGGGCAAACCCGGGAGAGCTCTTGGAATGAACTCGTACCGTGGGGCAGGGGTTTAACTCCAGCTCTTTATGTCCATCAGCTCTCTCGGTTCTTGTGTGTGGTGTGCCCCTGCTGGCACCTGGTGGCTACTCGCAGTACTGCAGGCCTCTCTTTGTCCCACGGGCCGACTTGGTCCACAAAGACTCAGGTCGATTACAGGATACCTTTGGAGCAGCTGAAAGTGCTTGGCATACCTGCAGTGACCTGAACTCAGCTACCCGCCGCACCTCGTTCACCTGTATGCAAATACAGCCTCGCTTGCTTTTATCTGCCTGCCAAAGCAGGTAAAATATTGCATTGCCTTATCGTTGTTCAGGTAACAAAACACTGATTGTACCTGCTCCAGGTTAATTTTTAGTGGAAGTCTTCAAGCCCAGCTTTGTGAAAAGAGTCATTTTCCATCGTGTTTATTTCTTGGCATGTCCACCTCTTTGAAGAATAGAAAGATAACTGCCAACATGAGACTGCCAGGGTGGGAGTAAAAACACACACACACACACACACACACACACACACACACACACACACACACACACACACACACACACACACACACACACTCACCTTTACAGTAAACTGTTCCACCATGGGGGAGGGGTGCACTAATCGTCAATTGTGTGCAGCATCATCTTCCCTATCACTTGTCTATTCTGGAGTTTAGAAGGATGAGAGGGGATCTTATTGAAACATGTAAGATTATTAAGGGTTTGGACACGCTAGAGGCAGGAAACATGTTCCCGATGTTGGGGGAGTCCAGAACCAGGGGCCGCAGTTTAAGAATAAGGGGACGGCCATTTTGAAACCGAGATGAGGAAAAACATTTTCAAGCAGAGGGTTGTGAATCTGTGGAATTCTCTGCCTCAGAAGGCAGCGGAGGCCAATTCTCTGGATGCTTTCAAGAGAGAGTTAGATAGAGCTCTTAAAGATAGCGGAGTCACGGGGTATGGGAAGAAGGCAGGAACGGGGTACTGATTGGGGATGATCAGCCATGATCACATTGAGTGGCGGTGCTGGCTCGAAGGGCCGAATGGCCTACTCCGGCTCCTGTTGTCTATTGTCTATTGTCAATGGGAAGAGCCAATTTTAAATGGAAACTCAAATGGAGGAACCCGCAACAGTATAATTTTTTTTCACGGTGGCACAGCGGTAGAGTTGCTGCCAGAGACCCGGGTTCGATCCCGACCACGGGTGCGGTCTGCACGGAGTTTGTACTTTCTCCCCGTGACCTCTGGCCTTGGCAGGTTTGGTCAAGACTTCAGTCCTGTTCAACCTAGGGCGGCACGGTGGCGCAGCGGTAGAGTTGCTGCCTCGCAGCCCCAGATACCCAGGTTCGATCCTGACATCGGACGCTGTCTGCATAGAGTTTGTACATTCTCCCTGTGACCGCGTGGGTTTTCTCCTGGTTCTCCGGTTTCCTCCCGCACTCCAAAGACAAACAGATTTGTAGGTTATTTGGATTTCCCCTCAGCTTCCCAGTACATCTTGCCCCTCTCACCTTAAACGTGTGTCACGTGCTTGTTGATTCTCCGACTCTGGGTAAAAGACTGTGCATCTACCCTCTCTATCCCCCTCATGACCTTATGCCCCTCTATAGGATCACCCCTCCTGCATTCCTCGCCTTCCCAACCTCGCCCTGTAGCCAGGCCCTTGAGCCTTGGCAACATCCTCGTAAATCTTATCTTCCCTCTTTCCAGCTTAACAACATTTTTTTTGTTGTTCTTTCAGATTTCCGGCACTTAAGTTTATTTTTTACTTTGATTTTCAAGGCTAAAGGTGTTGGCGAGATGTGGACAATGCAATGCTTGTGACCACGTGAAGGCAAATGGAGGTGTGGTCTAAGATATAATTAATAAAAGTAAAACTCAAACAGGTCTATAATCTCTATTATTACCGATTCCAATTCAATTGAACATTAGAGAAACTGAACATTAATGCATCTTCTGAGTGTAGATACAAGGAACTGCAGGTGCTGGTTTACAAAAGAAGAGACAAAGTGCTGGAGTAACTCAGCATCTCTGGAGAGATGACACTTCAGGTCGGGACCCTTCTTCAGAACCCCCCCCCCACCCCCAGCTGTATCTACCTATCACTTGCCAGGCTTTGTCCGACCCGCACTGCTCTTCCTTCTCTCTCTCCCCCCCCCCCCCCCCCCTACTAATGGTCTTAAGAAGGATCCCGACCCAAAACGTTGCCTATCCATGTCCGCCAGAGATGCTGCCGGACCCGCTGAGTTATTCCAACACTTTGCATCTTCTGAGTTTTTTTAAGTACAAACCAAAAGTGTATGCTTTTGCCAAAACAACACAAAAATCTAACAGAACACACCCAGACCAGCGCAAATATAACAACTCAAAGAATCCGAGTCTGAGCATTTACCAATTGGGCACAACCTTCTCTTCCCCTCTCGATCCTGTGCCCTAACTGAATAACCCCCCCCCCCCCCACTTTTTCCCTACATTCCTTCCTCCAGCTTCACATTTAACACCTCTGCTCGCTTTTATGGATGATCAGCCATGATCACATTGAATGGCGGTGCTGGCTCGAAGGGCCGAATGGTCTACTCCTGCACCTATTGTCTATTGTCTATCTTCTGGCCTCACAGCCTTTCGACTTTTCATCTCTGGCCTTTGTCGACCTTTCAGACTCCCACACATATGTCTCCACTTATAATGTGCCAGGCTTTGCTGTGCCCCCACCTCTAGTTAGGCTAATTTATTTAGAGATACAGTGTGGAAACAGGCCCTTCAGCCCACCAGCGATCCCCGCACACTAACGCTATCCTACACACACTAGGGGCAATGTACAATTTTATCAAAGCCAATTAACCTACAAAAATGCGCCTCTTTGGAATGCAAGAGGAAACCGAAGATCTTAGAGAAAACGCGCGCAGTTCACGGGGAGAACGTACAAACTCCGTACAGACAGCATCCGTGGTCAGGATCGAACCCGGGTCCCTGGCTCTGTGAGGCAACAACTCTACCTTTGCCGCCCAAAACACATCCCAGTTTTTTTCCTCTCGCCCCCCCCCCCCCCAACCACCCCTCAATCTCCACCACTATCACTCTGGAGAAGGGTCCCGACCAGAAACCTTTCCTATCCGCGAGATGCTGTCTCTCCTGTTTAGTTACTACAGCACTTTGTGTCTTTTTTTGTAAACCAGCATCTGAAAAAAAAAAAAGTACTCCCCTGTGTTGTGGCTGTCGTTCCAAATCTATCATTTATTTCGTTTCTAGTTTCGAGATACGGTGGGAAAAGCAGGCCCTTCGGCCCACTGGGTCCGTGCTGACCAGCGATTACCCCTTCACCGGTTCTAATCTAACACTAGGGACAATTTACAGACAGCACCCGTAGTCGGGATCGAACCTGGGACTCTGGCGCTGTGAGGCGACAAATCTACCGCTGCGTCACCAATATCAAAGAGAGCTGCTATTATAATGGTGATACTGCCAAAACACTAACCTTTGTTCATTAATAAAGCTCACAATTTTCCATTTGAAATATTGCACACAGTAGAACGATACCGTTTTGAGAAATTCAGTGTCGCAAGAATCTTAACCATTTTAATCATTCACTCAAGGAGGTTTTCTTTTGAGCAATGCCAAAACTTTTTATGTTTTATATAAGATAGACACACAAACTGCTGGAGTAACTCAGCGGGACAGGCAGCTTTTCTGGAGAGAATGAATGACTGACGTTTCGGGTCGAGACCCTTCTTCAGGCACAATGCTGGGAAGAAAATATCCCTGAATCTGGAGATGTACGTTTTCAAACTTCTGTACCTCTTGACTGGCGGGAGAGGGGAGAAGAGGGAGTGACCAGGATGAGAGTGGCCTTTGATTATGCTGGTGGCCTTGCCGAGGCAGCGTGGACTGGAGATGGAAGTGAAGTGGGCCGAAGGGCCTGCTATTGTGGTGTTCTGAGGCCCCCTTCGGTCGTGGCTGACCATGGGTGTCTCCAGGGTTGGAGGACGCCTGTGCGTGACTTTGTTTAACGTGGGGAGACTGGTGCACAGACAGCCACCCCATGGCCCTTGACGGATCTGGGTCAGGATCCAGTGGCACGGAGTCCAAGACCTTTTCTGTTGCAGCCTTCATCCGCCTTCCCAGCCGTAGTGACGCTCCACTAAGGTCAGCCATCGTCCTCCGCCTGTTCCACCGTTGAGGTCTTGGTTGGATCGCTCTTTGTCAGGGACCTCCCCCTCGACCTTACCGCCATGGGTGGCCCTACCAGGAGCGTAGCTCCAGACGGCATCGCTCTCAGGATCTCAGGTCCACACAAGCTTCTCCACCACGACAAGGTGACAATCCACGGAGATTTTTCTCCATTCAATGTTCTATGTTCTATATGGGAGAGACCAAGTGTAGAAGGACTCTACTTGCCTATGCTGACCAAGATGTCCCGTCTACACTAGTCCCATCTACCCACAATTGGCCTATATCCCTCTAAACCTTCCCCATCCATGCACCTGTCCAAATGTCTTTCAAATGTAGTTCTAGTACCTGCCGCAACAACCTCCTTGGTGGAGATTTTCGAGCCTCCAGAATGGAGATTGAACCTGTGAACTTGCTGCCACTGAGGTTCAGAGATCTGACCTCCAGATTCGGGGACAGTTTCTTCCCAGCTGTGATCAGGCAACTAAACCATCCTACCGCAACCAGAGAGCAGCGCTGATCTATAGACAATAGACAATAGGTGCAGGAGTAGGCCATTCGGCCCTTCGAGCCAGCACCGCCATTCAATGTGATCACGGCTGATCACCCCCAATCAGTACCCCGTTCCTGCCTTCTCCCCATATCCCCTGACTCTGCTATTTTTAAGAGCCCTATCTAGCTCTCTCTTGAAAGCATCCAGAGAACCTGCCTCTGAGGCGGTGGAGAGAATTCCACAGACATTAAATTATTTCTTGTTACTGCTTACTGATAGACACAAAAAGCTGGAGTAACTCAGCGGGACAGGCAGCATCTGTGGAGAAAAGGAATGGATGATGTTTCGGATCGAGACCCTTCTTCAGACATGCCCGTCCCGCTGAGTTACTCCAGCATTTTGTGTCTATCTTCGGTTTAAACCAGCATCTGCAGTTCCTTCCTGCACAGTCCTGAACTACTATCGGGCTGTCTTTGATTTTCCTTGTCGTGTATCTGTAGACTGCGGACGGCTCGATTGTAATCATGCATCGTCTTTCCTCCGGTTGCTTAGCACGCAAGAAAAAAGCTTTTCACTGTACCTCGGTACACGTGACAATAAACTGAGCTGAACTGAAACTGAGGTGAAGAGGAAACTTAAGGGCCTGTCCCACTTGGCCGTTATTTGCGCCTCATTTAGACGTCATCTGTAAAATAGGTCGATCCGTCGTGATGCGCGATGTTGCGCGCAAATCACGTGTCAGCACAGCTGTCTGGTGCGCGTGACGTCATTTGAATGCCCTGCGGCGCGCGGCGATGCATGGTTCTGGACGTTCACGCACGGTGACGTAACCATGCGCCACCACGCGTGACACGGGAGACGTCAGGACGCCAGCGTGCGACGCCAAGGCGTCAGCGTGCGTAGCCAATGTGTTAGCGTGCGTACGCGACACGTCACGCAGGTGGCGCGCGAGGATTTTGTTACACTACGAAATCCTGGAGCGGCGTGCGATACCGCGCTCCACCGCATGCGATTCCACGCCTCTCCATGCGCAATGCGTGCGTCACCCACGCGCACCCCACGCGTCACGACGCAGCGACCTATTTTCCATATGACGCGTAAATGAGGCACAAATGACGGCCAAGTGGGACAGGCCCTTTAGAGTCCAAGCGTTGTTTTTGCCTACTTTACAATTTCAACCACTTAGCCCTGCAAACGATTCCGACTCAATCCAACTGAAAGCACAGTCTCCCTGGTAAAGTACAAACACACCTGCACAACAGGTGCAGACCTGTCACCTGTCCAAGTTAGGGATTAACAGCTGGGTCGCAAGACACCTAAAGACGTCGGCAAAAACCAACACCAGGCAGGTGCTGCCTCTCAAAAAGCAGCCAGGAGTCTGAATGAAAAGTTCTGATGACAAAAAGAGGTTTCATTAAGTGAAACATGATTAGAGCAGGGCAGTAATATTTCCTGTACAAGGTGGCACTGTCTAAAGGACAATACATCTGTTTTTATTATCGCCTTCTGTTCTTCACTTTGATCTCACTTCCATTGTTCCTGATCTGCGCCTTCGCTCAAAGAAGCTGAGAAGCTCTCTCTCTCCCCCTCTCTGTGTCTCTCTCTCACTCTCCCTCTCTCTGTCTGTCTGTCTCTCTCTCAATCTCCTCTGTCTCTCTCTCTCTCTCTCTCTCTCTGTGTCTCTGTCTCTCTCACTCTCCCTCCCTCTCTCTCTGTCTCTCCCTCTCTGTCTCTCACTCTGTGTCTCTCACTCTCTGTCTCTCACTCTCTGTCCCTCACTCTCTGTCTCTTACTCTCTGTGTCTCTCACTCTCTGTGTCTCTCACTCTGTCTCTCCCTCTCTGTCTCTCTCTGTCTCCCACTCTCTGTCTCCCACTCTCTGTCTCTCACTCTCTGTCTCTCACTCTCTCTATCTCAGTCTCTGCCGGAAAGGCTTAGACAGATTTTTGATATGATACGAGCTCCACAGACTGAGGGTGCCAATTAGCCAGGGCACTCTACAAAGTGTGCTCAAATGCTCATTTTAAATTCTCACATGAAAGGCAGCGTGGGGTTTATGCGGTGAACTAAATACTTCGTTCACTTATCAAATTCATTCTCGGGCTTTTGTCCGGGTGACCAGATGAGCAGGGCTCCATATGGTATAGAAATTACTAGTTAAGAATCTCAGGTTATTTTCTCTCTCTCTCTCTCTTTTGTACTCTGGTCAACAGAGTTTATTCCCTTTCCCCACAACACAAAGTGAAAAGCTTTTGTTGCGTGCTAACCAGTGCTAACCAGTGCTAACCAGTGGAAAGACAATACATGCTAACCAGTCACTGCTAACCAGTGCTAACCAGTGCTAACCAGCGGAAAGACAATACATGATTACAATCAAGCCATTTACAGTGTGCAGATACATGATAAAGGGAATAACATTTACTACAAGGTAAAGCCGGCAAAGTCCAACCAAGGATAGTCCGAGGGTCACCAATGAGGTGGATAGTAGTTCAGGACTGCTCTCTGGTTGTGGTAGGATGGTTCAGTTGCCTGATAACATCTGGGAAGAAACTGTCCCCTGAATCTGGAGGTGTGGGTTTTCACACTTCTATACCCGATGGGAGAGGGGAGAAGGGGGAGTGGCCGGGGTGTGACTCGTCCTTGATGATGCTGCTGGCCTTGCCGAGGCAGCGCGAGGTGTACACACAGTCAATGTTTTCCAACCCACACACTTTCCTCCGGACCAACGGTTGCCTTCCTTTTCCTACCGCCGCGGTGGGAATGTCGTTCATTGCGTCGATCACTGGCGAGAATTGAACTGGTTCCGAGAATGCTTCGGTTTAGAATTGGTTTAGGGACACAGTGTGGAAACAGGCCCTTCAGCCTACCGAGTCCACGCCAATCAGAAATAGCCCCATACACTAGTTCTATCCCACACACAAGAGGCCAATTAACCTACAAGCCTGCGCGCCTTTGGAGTGTGGGAGGAAACCCGGAGCACCCGGAGAAAACCCACGCAGGTCACAGAGAAGACGGTACACACTCCGTACAGACAGCACCCGTGGTCGGGGTCAAACGCGGGTCTCTGGCTCCGTGAGGCAGTAACTCTACCGCTGTGCCACCCCTTTGAGTACCGACTATGTTGGCCATGGCTGCTCTGGGCTGCCTTCAATCACATGCCCAGGGACTTGGTGTCAACTACAAAGTGTGCACAGCTGGCGTCTCAGTGACCCCCATCAGTAAACAACAGGTGAAGAGATAGGGAGCTGATAGCAAGGACAATACTCTCAGAAATTACCAACTAAATGTTTTTATTTCCACTGGTACTAAATCTTCAAAAGGCTGCCCCCATCATGCTTGTAAATTCTTTAATGCGCTATTAACTCCCAGCGCTGAACATACCATTTTTTAAATGGATTGATTAACCTATGCTTATTTTTTCTTTTCCTTTTTTTTCCCCCCAAAAAAAAAGTTTGTTCCAAAACACATTAGTTTCACCTTGACTATTCACCAAGTTACAAATTAACTGCTAGTCGAATAACGAGCTGTATTAAGCAAACATTACATTCTCCTGGAATTTCTGGCTGGGGTGGTTCAGCTTGGAAGCCATCTTGGATGTGGAAAATGGCTGGGTGAAGCCTGAACGGGGGCTGGCCAAACTCGACAGTAAAAGGTTAATCATTTTATCTCACACTGTAAATAGTTAATAGGGCAAAAAGAAAATAGTTTTAGGGGTCAGCAAGATGTTAACTCTGAAGTAAAAGTGACCCGCCTGGAACGCAGTGCAATGTTTAGTTGGCAAGGCCCAGGCAAGAGGCCTAGTGATGGTTTAAACCCTCCCCAATGCAGTGAAAATCTCACTAATTAACAGAAATATGCGCAAGCATGGAAATCTTCATTCAGCAGAGTCACTTAAATGTGCTTGTGAATCTTTGTAATCATGGTGCGCTTGATTGTAATCATGTATTGTCTTTCAGCTGACTGGTTAGCACGTGACAAAAGCTTTTCACTGTACCTCTGTACACGTGACAATAAACTAAACTGAACCAATCTGAACTGAACTCAAATGTGTTGGACGTTCAGTTTGAATGTAGTTTATTGTCACCTGCACCGAGGTACAGTGAAAAGATTAGTCGCGTGCTATCCAGTCAGTGGAAAGTAAACATGTGCATTCTCCCTGTGACCCGCGTGGGTTTCCTCCGGGTGCTCCAGTTTCCTTCCCACACTCCAAAGACGTACAGGTTTGCAGGTTAATTGTCTTCAGTAAGTTGTGAAAAAAAAAAAAAAAAAAATTGGCTTCGGTAAAAAATTATAAATCGTCCCGGGTGTGCGTAGATAGGGCTAGCATACGAGGTGACCGGCGGTCGGCGCAGTCTCGGTGGGCCTGTTTCCGCGCTGTATCTCTAAAGTTTGAAGTCTAAAACTCTAAATAGGACTAGCTTAGACGGGCACTTGTTCCGCATGGACAAGTTGAGCCTAAAAACGTGCTTCCATGCACAATGACTCGAAGTAAAGCTCCCAAAAAATTAATCAAAGTCACCCACCAACGTGAACTTAACTCCACTGCAAATTTAACTCAAGTCGGTTCCACCAGAACACACTTTAAAGTCATTACAATCATTCTTCAGACTATTGTGCTTGATGCATTTTGAAACAGATAAACCCCAGTAAACATCAAGAGTAAATGTTGGTGCTTGTTTTCCCCTAGATAAGATTTTAAAAAAGTACTTTTCTGAAACCGATATAAATATCACAAAGTTTTTATTGAGCCGTACAGGAACAATGCCATCTAGTGCCAGTCCCGTGCATGTGCAGAAACCAGTCTATTTTTACAGGAGATACAAGGAACTGCAGATGCTGGAATCTTGAGTAAAGCACAAAGTGCCGGGGTAACTGAGCGTCTGTGGGTGGAATGGACAGACGGTGTTTCTAGTCAGGGCCCTTATTCAGACTGATTATGGGAGGGGGGAGAAATATGGAAAAGTGAGGTGGGGATTCGAGATAAAGCCGGTCAAGTTTCACCGAGTTACTCCAGCACTTTGTGTCTTTTTCTTTTGTAAACCAGCATCTGCAGTTCCTTGTTTCTACACGTTTCACCCTGCTCCTTTTAGAAACATAGAACATAGAAACATAGAAATTAGGTGCAGGAGTAGGCCATTCAGCCCTTCGAGCCTGCACCGCCATTCAATATGATCATGGCTGATCATCCAACTCAGTATGTACCTGCCTTCTCTCCATACCCTCTGATCCCCTTAGCCACAAGGCCACATCTAACTCACTCTTAAATATAGCCAATGAAGGCCTCAACTACCCTCGTGGCAGAGAGTTCCAGAGCTGTGTGAAAAAAGTCTTTCTCATCTCGGTCTTAAAGGATTTCCCCCTTATCCTTAAGCTGTGACCCCTTGTCCTGGACTTCCCCAACATCGGGAACAATCTTCCTGCATCTAGCCTGTCCAACCCCTTAAGAATTTTGTAAGTTTTCCTCTTCTTTATACACTCATCTCCTATCTCGGAGTCTGTAATTTAGTTTAGTATAGGGATAGAGCCAGGAAACAGGCCCTTCGGCCCACCAAGTCCAAACTGACCATCTATCACCAGTTCGCACTAGAACAATAGACAATAGGTGCAGGAGGAGGCCATTCGGCCCTTCGAGCCAGCACCGCCATTCAACGTGATCAAGGCTGATCATCCCCAACCAGTTCCTGCCTTCTCCCCATATCCCCTGACTCCCCTATCTTTAAGAGCCCTATCTAGCTCTCTCTTGAAAGTATCCAGAGAACATAGAACTAGGTTATCACATTGCCTACATAGGGCAATTTACAGAAGCCAATTCATCTACAAACCCATATGATCATAAGTGATAGGAGCAGAATTAGGCCATTTGGCCCATCGTCTACTTCACCATTCAATCATGGCAGATCTCTCTCCCCCCCACAACTCATTCTCCAGCCTTCTCCCGTAACTCCTGACACCCATACTAATCAAGAATCTACCCATCTCGGGCCTTTAAAATATCTGTTTTCTCCCATCTTTGGCACATGGGAGAAAACAGGAACATAGTGACAGGGAGAAGGTGCAAACTCCACAGAGACAGCATTGAGGTCAGGATCGAACCAGGATCTCTGCCACTGAGGCAGCAGCTCCACCAGGGGGGCCCACTGTGCTGTTTTATCACCCCTCGCCTGTCCATTCCCTCCATAGATGCTGCCTGACCGCTGCGTTTCTCTAAGATTTGTGTTTCTATAAGGAGTATAGGAACAGGTTTCAAGAACGCAAGAACCAGGTAGAATGATTCAGCCCCTTGCTCCTGCACTGCTAACCAACGAGACCGCGGCTGATCTTCAACCATCACTTCCCCCACTGTCACAACTGCAGCTAGGCCTGGATAGAGTGGACGGGGAGAGGAAAGTTTTGACTAGCGGGAGAGCCTAGGACCAGAGGGCACAGCCTCAGAATAAAAGGACATACCTTTAGAATAGTAAGATTAAATGAGAACTTACCAGTTTGAAGTTTGATCTTGATTTTATGAGGAGTTACGTTGATGATTACGTGAAGAAGACCCGTCAGGCCGCATGCGCGTCAATCTTCAAAGCAGCGGTATGAAATCACAAATAACAAACACCGAAGTGAAATAGTAAGATGCGTGACTCGAGAACTACCAGATGATCTTTTATGAGAGAGGGTTGGGGGTGGCGGGCATGTAATCACCAACGTAACTCTTCATAAAATCAAGATCAAACTTCAAACTGGTAAGTTCTCGTTTAATCTTACTATTTTACTTCGGAGTCACGTGAACGATTCCGTGAAGACTTCAAAGCTTTGTGATTTCATGCCGCAGATCGAAATCTCGGCGTCTCACTGCATCGATTGACTCAGGATGAGTGAATAATCAAATGCATTAGCATGATATTGATTCACATGTATTAACGGTTTAAGTTAATAAAGAAATCGATAGCAACCCCTGTAACTCAGGGGAGGCTAAAGTGGACGCAAACAGAATGGGCAAAACCCTGGGTCAGTAACCGACCTATGGAAAACAATTAAAAAATCAATTTAGTTGACCATCCTGCGGTCGCAAGGAAATGTTCGATGGGCTTGTCCATTGCCCTGGCCGCTGAGGTTGATGCTGACCTGGTGGAATGAGATATACAATCGTCAGTGTTAATACCTGCATAACCCAGAGCCTGCTGCAGCCACCTTGAAATAGTCTGAACCGACCTTCCTTTGTGTAGTTGTTTGTTGACTAATAAACAATGCTAATTCCATACGTTTTAGGATTCTGGTGGCCTTGATAACATAGACATGAGACCGTGGGGTATCTGAAAATGATAGTCCTAGCATCAGTTTGCAATAACTGAATTCGACCGACCACACTACTGTTGCAAGTTTCAAGTTCAAGTTCAATGAGTTATTGTGTGTTCAGCAATGCTGAATACTGTCACTTCATCATTGTGACTGAGGTAGCTTCAGCTGACAATAGCATAAGGTTGTTAACAATGGTCTAATTAATACTTACACAATATCAGTTCCTTGATTTGCTCGGCTGAAACAGCTGCTATATTGCCAATTACTCTTGATAAAAATAAAACCCAGTTTTATAACAGATTGCTATAACTCCAATCTCTTGCCACAAGGCGGAGTCAAGGCTAATAATAATTAAAGGTAAATCCCGATGACCAACAAACAGTTTATCCATACCCCAAAGCTTTACTGTTACAGTACAGTTATATTGTCGTTGATAATCTATGTAATGGGATTTGCATAGCATGAATCGCTGACCCTTATGAATCTGTTGTTAGTCAGGAAAATAAGTTTTCATATTCAGAACGTTAATATGCCTGACACTCTCCATTCTTCGTAATAACATGCCACTCCTGCCTTATTCCATGGGTGGTTTGCATGAGAAATTTTGCCCAATTTCCAAACCTTAATTTTTTTTTAAATAACCCTGGCCATAATCCAAACTTGCTTGGAAGGCTCCGCCAGTGCCTCAACCAGATATTTTTACCCTTTGTGTGTTGTACAAAACAAATGTAAATATTACAACTTGTGAACGGTGCACTACCCATATTTTGGAAGTGCTAGACCCATTTTGTTGAGTAGGGTTGGTAAGGTGCATGGAATTTCTGAGCTATCATGCTGCCCCCAGCTCCAGTGAACCGCTTACTGCCGATGAGCGTCTGGGGTGCGTTCTGAAACGATAACTTTTGCCCGCCGTTGGCCTAATTGATTCGTCTGCCAGGCTTTCTTCCCCTGTTGAATAGGCCTACCTGAATAACAGATTCAGCGGCTGGCTCTCACATCCCCCTGTTGGCGCTGTTCACTGCCGGCACATATGTGCTTTAGTATGTTCTATTGACTTCTTTAGAGCCTGGAGTCAGTTATATCTTGACCTTTTGCTCTTCCCTCCTCAGAGAGGGCGATTCGTAGGCAGCCCTAAACAGGCGCTGCCGCAGGCCGCAGGATACCAATACTGATATGAACCCATTGGCCTTAACCCAAAGAGAATATTCTGCTGGGATGGCAACTTTGTTGTTAGGAAAAAGGTACCTCTGACACATGCCCTTCATCCCTTGGTGTTTGCCCCACGGCCATACCCTGAGACTCAGTGTCAGCAGGATACTGACCCGTCTTGGTCTCTGCCTCCAACAGGGAGACCTCTGTAGCACTGTATGCAACAGTTGCTGCATTTGGGATAGTCGTTTCAAACGCACTATCCAGCCCCGGTGAGGAATTCATCCCCCGACTCCGTGGGCCTTGCTATCCAGCCCCGGTGGAGAATCATCTCCCGACACCGTGGGCATAGCAGATTATGTGTGAACTTGAGCAACCCTGTCCCAGGCGTTGCTGGCGCTGCCTTTCGTAAAGGCTGGCGCTTTTTGACATGAAACAGCCCTGTATCAGGCGCTGCTGGCACGGCTCTCCCGTAGGCCGGCACTTTCATACATGAAGCAGCCCTGTCAGGCGCTGCTGGCGCGGCCTGTCCCATAGGCCCACGCTATGACACTAAGCTCACTAAATCAACATTTTTAGTGTACAGCTTTACCCGTGAAGGGTTAAAACAATTTCACAGCAACTTGTGCTAAACAACAAGGATTACATTGTCAGGGACATATGACAATAACTTTTTATGACTTTAACTTTGCCTTTAGCTTTTAACTTTAAGAAAAACACTATAACATACATACATTTTATTATAAGGAGAAACCCTTTGTAGCCCGACTCACCCGAGTCCAAATAGGGCTGAATGAGTCCCATTTAAATCCATGCCTGGGGACCAACGTCTGTGAGCCACTGACCCCACTGTCAGTGACTCTGGCGTTAGTTCCTTACTGTTCCAACGGCATCCCCACAGGCTGGGAGCTGCTGACTACACTGTCAGCGACTCTGGGTTGAATTTCTTGCCGTTTTACGGCATCCCCACAGGCTGGGAGCCGCTGACTACCTTGTTAGTGGCTCCTTATCTCGCAACCCGATCTATTTGCCGGTTATCCGCTTCCGCAGTCGGACTGGGGTTTCCCCACAGTCCATAACCGGCACACTCATCGGGCTGCGAAACTGGCAGGAAAACCTCTGTGAAATGAGGCTCCTGCCTGAAAACCCTGGTAAGTTACTGCTGGCAGGAGCTCTGTCCTGCCAGTCTGGTGCTTGCGCCAGTGCGGCTGACATACTGACATGCATGCGGCCCAACGGGCCTCTTATTCCCCCCCCCCCCCTCCGTGTAGGGAAGAACTGCAGATGCTAGGTTAAATCGAGGGTAGACACAAAATGCTGGAGTAACTCAGCGGGACAGGCAGCGTCTCTCAAGAGAAGGAATGGGCAACATTTCGGGTCTACCCCCCCCATCTCTGAACTAAACATAAAGCAGCAATTGGCACCAATTCACAAACTCAAGATCCAATTAGAAAAATAATGGTCTTTAATTCACATAATACAAAATAGTTTAGTCCTCTTCAGACAGTTTATCCGTGAGTTATTTCGTGAGTATTGCAGTTTCCAAAAGTGTTATCCATAGCTTGCAAGCCCCCAAAAAAACCTTCTTGCATGATGCAGAGTATATCTGTTAACTGGCTTCATAAACAATTTCACCGCTGTAGTGCTTCACTTCATACGAAAAGTCAAAGAGTAGAAAATGCCAAGACCATATGTATGTGACAAAACTGGTAACAAGTGTAGATTAGTCACTGGTGGACATATTCTCCGAAGTTTGTGCTATAGATTCAAGTTGACCACCCCAAACATTCTCCCACCTTCTTCCCCACCCTATCCTTTACCAATCATACATTACCCAAAATACATTTCCCATTAAAATATGGACTGGAAAAAAAAGTGTGTTTAAAACTCTCAATTATTTGTAAAAGGTAACCAGGTGCATTTACAAACCAGATGGTACATTGCAAAGAGGTTAGGGATGTTATTAATAGTCGAGACGGCTTAAATTGGTCCTGTAGCCTGGGTCAGTGGCTGGTACATGAAAGACTGAGTGAGAACCACGTGGCAATCCCAGATGGCCATGGCGTTCCACCAGAGGGGGTCCTTGCACGGCAGAGCTGGGACTAAATGGGCCCCTTGAGTAAATGGAGGTGTGGATGCTGCCTCAGCCTCTCCAGCAACTCTTCCTCGGTTGGTTCCTCCAAATCATCCCTAGAGTTTAAGCAAAATGGAAATTAGAAAAGAGATCGCTGGCAACACATTGGCGCATTGGTAGAGTTGCTGCCGTTAGGCCCTGTCCCACTTTCATGACCTCTGTCGAGTTTGCCCTTGACTCATACTCGCAGCATGGTCGTCACGAGGTCGTAGGTAGGTCGTAGCAGGCCGTGATGCTAGTCGTAGGTACTCGTGACATCAAGTAGGTCAGGGCGTTTTTTTCTAGCCCGATGAAAAATGTCCACGAGTAAAAAAGGTTGTGAATTAGAAACATGGAAAGTAGGTCCAGGAAGAGGCCATTCGGCCCTTCGAGCCAGCACCGCCATTCAATATGATCATGGCTGATCGTCCGCAATCAATAACCCGTGCCTGCCTTCTCCCCATATCCCTTGACTCCACTAGTTCCTAGAGTTCTATCCACTCTCTCTTAAATCCATTCAGTGATTTGGCCTGCACTGCCCTCTGTGGCAGGGAATTCCACAAATTCACAACTCTCTGGGTGAAAAAGTTTTTTCTCAGCTCAGTCTTAAATGACCTCCCCTTTATTCTAAGATTGTGGCCCCTGGTTCTGGACTCACCCGACATTGGGAACATTTTTCCTGCATCTAGCTTGTCCAGTCCTTTTATAAGTTTCTATAAGATCCCCCCTCATCCTTCTAAACTCCAGTGAATACAAGCCTAGTCTTTTCAATCTTTCCTCATATGACAGTCCCGCTATCCCAGGGATCAATCTCGTGAACCTACGCTGCACTGCCTCAATCACAAGGATGTCCTTCCTCAAATTAGGAGACCAAAACTGTACAAAATACTCCAGATGTGGCCTCACCAGAGCCCTATACAACTGCAGAAGAACCTCTTTACTCCTGCACTGAAATCCTCTTGTTATGAAGGCCAACATTCCATTAGCTCTCTTCACTGCCTGGTCGTGAAAGTGGGACAGGCCCTTTACAGCGCCACAGATCCAGGTTCCAGAGACTACGGGCACTGTCTGTAGGGGGTTTGTACATAATGCGCTTGGATGCAGAGATCTTTGGAGGAAGCCAAAGATCTCTGCGAAGCCACACTCCAAGTACGTACAGGTCCGTAGGAGAATTGGCTTTGGTAAAACTGTACATTGTCCCCCAGCGTGCGTAGGATAGGGTTAGTGCGTGGGGATCGCTGGATTCCGCGCCGTGTCTCCAAAGTAGAGTAAACCTGCCCAGCCACAAAAGGAGGAAAGGTACTCACCTGAACATATCCTGCACACTCATCTGATACTCAGATTCCTGATCAGAGAAAGACATGTGGTAGCTCCTATCCCATTTGTGAATGAAGTTCTGTTATGAATTAAACAGAATTTTACAGTAATTGATACACACCATCACAAAATAACACACTGAAAAGAAAATTTGCAAAGACACAATGAGTCTAAGTTGTCGTACCAGCCTCAAAGTCATCTTGCCGAGTCTCATTGTCAGTAACCCGTTCTCACCTAGCCTACAGCCAACAATGGCCTGTTTCCTTTATCATCATTACTTTTTTGCATATCTTTCCTTCATCTGTTCTATATCTCTCTCTCCATCTATCACCGTCGACATCTCTCGTTCCCTTCCCCCCCCCCCCCCCCCCCCCCCCCTCCAGTCTGAAGAAGGGTCTCGACCCGAAACGTCACCTATCCCTTTTCTCAAGCGATGCTGCCTGACCTGCTGAGTTACTCCAGCTTTTTGTGTCTATCTTCAGGAATTCTAATGTAGGTTTAATATCATGTTGAGTCAAATTTGGGCCTCCTTGTCTGTGCAGAAACCGAGTCACCGCCAACTGTTGCTTAAATCCTCCGAGCAAATAAGTGCGGCATGTTGGCACAGCAGTAGAATTGCTGCCTTACAGCCAGAGACCCCGGTTCAATCGGGACTGCTGGTGCCATCTGTACAGCTTTTCTCCAAGATCTTCAGTTTACTCCCTCATTCCAAAGACGTACAGGTACGCAGGTAAATTAGCTTGGTGAATGTTAAAAAAATAAAAAATAATAAATGTCCCTCGTGTGTGTGTGTGTGTGTGTGTGTGTGTGTGTGTGTGTGTGTGTGTGTGGGATAGTGTTAATATGCAGGTATCGCCGATCGGCACGGCTGGGTCGAAGGCCTTGTTTCCGCGTTGCATCTCTAAACTAAACTACTTCACATCAAGGCCAACCAAGCCCTTGGCTTCTGGTGATGGTATCTGGTGAAACGGGGAAGAAAGAACGGCAGGAAAGAACTCAGAGTAAAATGGGGAAAATCAAGATGTGGCATAATGATGAACATTTACTCATTATGAGGATAAGGAGCAATTGTGGGCAGGTGGGACTAGCACAGATGAGGCATCTTGCCCGGCATGGACCAGTTAGACTGAAGGGCCACTTCCATGCTGGAAGACGCTACGACTCTAGTCATGTTTAAGAAAGAACTGCAGATGCTGGAAAAAAAAAATCGAAGGTAGACATAACTGCTGGAGAAACTCAGCGGGTGAGGCAGCATCTATGTAGCAAAAGAATGGGTGACGTTTCAGGTCGAGACCCTTCTTCAGACTGATGTGGGGGTGGGGTGGGGGGGGGGGCCGGAAGAAGAAAGGACGAGGCGGAGACAGTGGGCTGTAGGAGAGCTGGGAAGGGGAAGGGAAGGAGGGAGAAAGGAAGGACTACCTGAAACTGAAGAAATCAATGTTCATACTCTAGTCATGATCAGAATCATATAGCACAAAAGAAGGGTTCCAACCCAAAATATCACCTATTCCTTTCGTCCAGAGATGCTGCCTGATCCGCATTGTTACTCCAGCACTTTGTGTCTATCCCCTTTAAGTGGCACTTTGCTGCCCTTACAGTGCCAGAGACCTGGGTTCGAACCCGACTACAGGTGCTGTCTGTTTGGATTTTGTCATTCTCCCCGTGGGCTTTCTTCGGGTGTTTCTGTGTGTCTGTGTCCGTGTCAATCGCTGGTTTGTGTGGACTTGGTGGGCCGAAGGGCCTGTTTCCATGTTGTATCTCTAAACTAAGTTACTACAGTAAACAGTTTTATCTTAGAATTACTACAACTTCATACTTACCTCAAGAATTAAAGCCATAAAGAGGTTAACCCAAATTACAGCAGAGACCAGCCACCAAGCAACAAAATAGAGCTTGGACCACCTGTGGGATGAAAAAGATTCACTTTAGAAATTAAATAAGATGCCTTCTATCTATATCGATCTATCTACCGATACATAACTAAAACTCTGATCTTGTTGTCTTTTGGTTTGTGCAGTCTTTCTATTTGCGCAAAAACGGTTTGTGATAGCGCAATGATTTTCCGCCAGTCCACTCACAATTCTCCGGTGCTGCGAGTCCGCCAGGTTTCGTTCCCATCGGTTGAATGTCGTAAACGTTAGCGAGGTTTAAAGCACCTTGGAAGCAACTAATATTTTGTCCATATCCCAAGAAAGAATAAAATTCAAAGTACAAAGTCTAATCAAATGTCCAACTCAACATCCACATGTTATCGATACTTGCTACTCAAAAGTCACCCATTCATTGCAACGCCTGTTATTATGAACATTGATTTCTCCAACTTCAAGTAACCCTAGTCATCCCTCCATCCCTCCCCCACCCTAGTCATCGTACTAGTTTCACTGTCGTCCTGCTCAGTTTCACTGTCTGCATAACTTGTTATCACCTACCCCATTGCCAACAATGGAGCATTGTGGGCTCCATCTTTCCTTGATCGTTGCTTTTTCATATCTTTCATTCATTCCTTCTGTATATAATAAATATATATCACCGCCTATATCCACCGTTTCCTTTACCCCCCTGACTCTCAGTCTGAAGAAGGGTCTCGACCCGAACGTCACCTGTTCCTTCTCTCCAGAGATGCTGCCTGACCCGCTGAGTTACTCCAGCTATTTCTGTCTATCTCCTGTTATTACTTAACTTGGCCACTTGGTGGTGCTTCAGGTCAGCGCCACACGCCATCAGCTACAGCAAGAGATGCAATTAGCTTCAGAAACACCAATGGTGGGACAATCTATCAAAACGGCGGATAAAGGGCCCATTGGGAAGACATTTAACAAACACAAACCTCAGTCAGTCATGTTTTGTCCCAAACCATACAGCTTGGACGATCTCGACCCGAAACGTCACCTATTCCTTTTCTCCAGAGATGCTGCCTGACCCGCTGAGTTACTCCATCTTTTTGTGTCTGTCTTTGGAAACCAGCCTTCAGCTAGGGTTGCCAACTGTCCTGTATTAGCCGGGACATCCCGTATATTGGGCTAAATTGGTTTGTCCCGTACGGGACGGCCTTGCCCCGTATTTGACTGCTACTACTCGGGTCGATAGGACTGTCGTGTTGGAGCGCCGCGTCCGGCCCCGCCTCACTTGTCCAGACGTAGTGCAGCCCATGGAGTGCAGCAGCAGCACTTCGCCAGTGGCCCCGTCGGTCGGCAGCCCGGCCAGCTGTCCGACCTTCGGACCTTCACTTACAGCCAACACCACCACCCCTCCTTCTCATGGCCGATCATCGGTTCATGAGTTGGATGGGGCGCAAAGTCCGGCACCCGGGCCAAAACTCCTCAGCTGGCCCGCCGGCTGGGCTTTGTGTGCAGTCCAGCACCCCGGGCCAACTCATCACTCACCCAGCCACGGCCGAGTCGGTCAACGAATTGCCGTCGGGAATTTGTCCCTTATTTTGACCTTTTGTTCCTTATATGGGAGTGAGAGTTGGCAACCCTACCTTCAGCTCAAGTTGCCCATGCTAACAAGATGTCCATCCATTGAATCCCATTTTCCAGCATTTGTTTCTCGTAACGTTCTCTAGCGTTTTATACTACCTGTCCAAGCGTCTTTCAAACATTGTAATCATACATGCCTCTACAGCATCCTCTGGCAGCTCTTTTCACATTCCCATCACCTTGTCTTGGAAAATCGTCCCTCAGGTCCCTTTTAAATCTTTCCCCTCTCACCTAAAATCTATGTTGTCTAGTTTTAGATGCCTCTATCCTGCGAAACAGACTGTGCCCATCCACTGTATCGATGCCACCCATGATCTCATGTACCTCCAAGGTCAACCCCAAGCCTCTTACGCTCCATGGAAGGTGGCCACTACCTGCATGGTGGAGCAGCAGTAGAGTTGCTGCCTTACAGCGCCAGTTCGATCCAGACCACAGGTGCTGGACAACACTCACCTCTCTACCTGCAACCCTGGTTTAACTTAGTATAGAGATACAGCATGGAAACAGGCCCTTCAGCCCACTGACCCGCGATCCCCGCACATTAACACTATCCCATACACACACCAAGGACAATTTACATTTATACCAGGCCAAGTAACCTACAAACCTGTACGTCTTTGGAGTGTGGGAGGAAACTGGTGCACCGCTAGAAAACCCACGCAAGTCACGGGGAGAACATACAAACTCCGTACAGACAGCACCCGTAGTCAGGATCGAACCCGGATCTCTGGCGCTGCAAGGCAGCAACTCAACCACTGTGCCCCTATCAACAGTACCTCAGAAGTTCAAAAAATATTATCAATTTTTAAAAAATGTACTCACGGGCTCGCATATCTTGAAAACACATCCAGGAAAACCTGCCAGTTGTTCACCACCATTAGGTCCCACAAGGTAACCAAAGCAGCCTATAATGAAGAGAAACCAATCCCTTAAATTATCCAGGGCAGTAAACGCACAATTCTATCCGGAGTCGAGTTTCATTGGAGAAGCAGATGCAGTAACGTCCGGCACTGAATTCGGCAACTTACAGCAAAGTCATTGAAATTGTTGGGCCAATATTCCAGCTGTTCGTAAGTACCGCACCGGAGTGTTGCGTTCTCTGGTGAAGCAACATCTGTATGCAGACTAAGGCAAAAAGATCACACACAGCACCAACGTCAATTTCTGAACACATTAAAACGCATCATTTCTATTATGAATTAGAATGGCGGCCACAATGGATTATATACCCACAGGAGATTTAGCTTAGGAATAGGGTGCACAAACAGGCACTTCAACCCACTGAGTCCGTGCCAACAAGCTACCCTTGCGCATTACACCAACCTATACACCAGGGACAATTTTTACAATGATACCAAACCAATTAACCTAAAAAACCTGCATGTCTTCGGAGTGTGGGAGGGAACCAAAGCACCTGGCGAAAACCCACGCAGGTCACGGGGAGAACGTGCAAACTCCGAACAGAGAGCAACCGTAGTCGGTATCGAACCCGGGTCTCTGGCGCTGCGAGGCAGGAACCCTATCGCTGCGCCACCGTGCCAGTACAAAGTAAAAATAAAATGTTGGTTTTCTATTGTCAAGCTATTCTAAGATAACTGATTGTATTTTTGGAGGCCCTATATGCTCTGCATATCGTATGAACCTTGGCTGCAAGTTTTGAATTTGCCTTCCCATAATAGCCAAAGATAGCCAAGCTAAACAAATTGGGAAGATGAGGCGGAGGCGATAGCAAGGTTATCTTTACTGCTATCAGCCTTGAGATTCGGAGCAAATCTTCTCAGTACCCTTTCAAGCTTGACAACCTTGTGTTCGGTTATGGGATAAAAACACCACAAGAGATGGCCAAAACCGCCCTCAATCCTGTCCCCACCATTCAACATGTTCGCGGCAGGTCTACAATGGCCTCAATTCTCCCACTGGGCCAATTTCCCTAAATCATCAACTTCAAACATTTACCTCCACTGTAAATCTATCTAATAATCTTGGGGATGAAGAATTCCAGGGATTCATAGAAAATAGGTGCAGGAGGAGGTCATTCGGCCCTTCGAGCCAGCACCGCCATTCATTGTGATCATGGCTGATCGTTCCCAATCAATAACCCGTGCCTGCCTTCTCCCCATATCCCTTCATTCCACTCGCGCCTAGAGCTCTATCTAACTCTCTCTTAAATCCATCCAGTGACTTGGCCTCCACTGCCCTCTGTGGCAGGGAATTCCATAAATTCACAACTCTCTGGGTGAAAAAGATTTCAGTACGCTCAGAGGAGAAACTTCGACACACCAGAGCTTCCATGTGGCGGGGTGAAGCCTGTCTGGTCGTGAGTAGTCGCCCAAAGAGTCGTACCTTGTTCTGGTCGCCGCTGGATTTTCAACATTTTGAGAATTTTCGGCAACCTGCTGCGACTATGACGGGTGCCGGCAAGTCGCCGAAAAAAACTCGCGTAAGTGGGACAGGCCCTTTAGGAGAAAATAAGATTTGCACTCGGATTCAAACTTGCCTTGAATTCGTAGAGTTATTGGGAGCTGGTATTTTATCTTTGAAAAGCACAACACCAACAATCGCAAAAACGTAATAAGCGACCTGCAACAGACAGAGAGGCAACGGAACACGGGTTAAAATTAAAAGGTGTTCAGACACAGTGCAAAATATTTACGAGAATGATCCCAGGAATGAATGTTTAAGAAAGAACTGCAGATGCTGGAAAAATCGAAGATAGACAAAAATGGTGGGGAAACTCAGCAGATGAGGCAGCATCCATGGAGTGAAGGAACAGGTGACCTTTCTGGTCAAGACCCTTCTTCTCGAACCAAAACAAACATCACCCATTCCTTCGCTCCATAGATGCTGCCTCGCCCGCTGAGTTTCTCCAGCATTTTTGTTTACCAGGAGTGAATGGGTTAACATATGATAAGCATTTGACGGCACTGGGCCTGTACACGCTGGAGTTTAGAAGGATGGGGGGGGAGGGAACCTCATTAAAACGCACCGAATAGTGAAAGGCTTGGATAGAGTGGATGTGGAGAGGATGTTTCTTCAAGTGGGAGAGTCTAGGATCAGAGGGCACAGCCTCAGAATAAAAATACCTAGCTTTAGGAAGGAGATGAGGAGGAATTTGCTTAGATGGGTGCTGGTGAATCGGTGGAAGCTATTGCCCACCAAGACTGAGCATGGAGATACATCGGCAAGTGAGAGGGACATGGAGCCTTCACCCGCGTGAGTGACAGTGGTCGGTCGATCAAGGGCAGGCCCGCCGTGAACAAAGAGGGACGTAGCGGGCCGGGGGGGGGGGGTTCATAAGGTCATGAAATAAGGAATAGGAGTAGAATTAGGCCACTCGGCGTCTCAAATCAACTCCGCCATTCAATCATGGTTGATCTCTCTCTCCTAACCCCATTCTCCAGCCTTCTCCCCATAACCTCTGACACCACCTACTAATCACGAGTGGGGGAAAGAGGAGGAGAGAGAAGGAAGTCGATCGTCAGGATTATATTGAATAGTTTTGTAAATTTGTTGGTGCCCTTTAGGTGGTGACTCTTTGCATACTTGAGCACTGTATCTCACCGTACCAAGTACACGTGCCAATAAATTATCCACACAAGCCTACGAAGTGACTTGATACAAGCCTACAAAATGACACGATATCCGCCATCCAACATCACTATTAAAAACTATATTCCACAAGCATGCACTCAAACTCAATTAGGATTTTATATTTTAAAATGCCACATTTATTGAAGGCTGAAAAGTGCATTATTTTCACAATGGACGACGTTGAACTAAAGCTCCACCACTTACCACAAGAATTCCAGCAAAAGCTCGCAAATTCTTAATCAGATCGAGAAGACTGCCAGCAACTAATGCCATCAACTGAAAAAAAGAGTAGATACGGGAAGTCATTACAGCACACAAAAATGTGTACAGAATGGATAGCGCAGTGAGAACCACACATTTCCAGATTTGAAATTCTCCATTACTTTTGGAACATATCTGGTTGAATTATTTTCTTGCCACAAACGCTCCCACATAGGGGTGGCGCAGCGGTAGAGATGCCGCTCACAGCGTCAGAGACCCGGGTTCGATCCTGACTACGGGTGCTGTCTGTGTGGAGTTTGTACGTTCTCCCCGTGACCTGCGTGGGCTTTCTCTGGGTGCTCCGGTTTCCTCCCACATTCCAAAAGACGTACAGGTTTGAAGGTTAATTGGCTTGGTATAAATGTAAAATTGTCCCTAGTGTGTGTAGGATAGTGCTCGTGTATGGGAGTCATTGGTCTGCGCAAACTAGGTGGCTCAAAGATGCTGGTTTCCACGCTGTATCTCTAAACTAAACAACATGCTCTAAACCAAGGGTTCCCAACGTGGGGTAAATTTCTCCCACCCAGGTGAGTAAATTTGTTGATTCTGAAATTGTACATATTTTTTCTCATTGACTGACTGTGTTTGGTTCTGGTATACCGGTATCTGTTCATCATTAGTTGTTCATAAATAAGTGAAATAGCATTGTTATGTGCTATTAAAGTTGCCTGGGGTAAATTGCGATGAAAAAGGTTAGGAACCCCTGCTGTTAACTAATCTACATGCAAACTACAGATTACATACGGACATTTTTCGACTGATTTGCTGTCCAAATATCAATTACATCTTACAAATGTTAATTTTCCCCATTAAAAAGCCACAATGCAATAGGTATATTTTAATCCCAAAAGTCACCTTGATGTTGGGGATTATACGAAGGAACCGGAAAACAATAAGCATGTTCGCCAGTCGAACCGTTTCCCAAAGGGTGAGCAATCCGTGCAAATCTGGATTCCTGGAAAGACCAGATGTCAAGTTTCAATTTTGATCACTTATTTCCAAATAAACAGCAAACAGTGGCAAAACAGTGGTGGCATTGCCTCGAAGGGCCGAATGGCCTATCCCTGCACTTATTGTCTATTGTCTAAAAAGACATTCATGCTGGGAACACATAGCCAATAAACTTTTATGACCAACCCACAGTAGTGCAACGGATCGAGCCGCTGTCTCACGGTGCCAGAGACCCAGGTTCGATCCTGACCTCTGGCACTCTGTGCGGAGTTTGCACGTTCTCCCCGTGACCGTGACCACTCTAGTTTCCTCCGAGTGCTCCGGTCTCCTCAAACGTCCCAATGACATGTAGGTTTGTGGGTTGACTGGCTTCTCTAAATTGCCCCCCGGCTATTGTGTACAGAATGGACAAGAAAGTGGGATAACATAGAACTCAACAGTCAAAAGGGCCCAAAAGAGAATGTACTTCCTGCGGCAGCTGAGGAAGCACAAACTGCCACAGACAATGATGGTCCAATTCTACACGGCCATCATAGAGTCTGTCCTCACCTTCTCCATCATGGTCTGGTTTGGCTCAGCCACCAAGCACGACACCAGGAGGCTGCAGCGAATCCTTCGATCAGCTGAGAAGGTTGTTGGCTACAACCTTCCCCCCAATTGATGAACTGTTCACTGCAAGGGCCAGGAAGCGAGCGGGCAAGATCATCTCTGACCCCTCTCACCCTGGCCACAAACTCTTTGAATCACTTCCCTCTGGAAGGCGACTCCGGACTGTCAAAGCTGCCACAGCCAGACATAAAAATAGTTTTTTTCCATGAGTAGCAGCTCTACTCAATAACCAAAAATCTGTAGCCTCGTTTCGCTCTGGTATTTTATTTAATTCACATGTTTAAATCATAATATTTTATTATTAATGTTTAATGTATCATTAATTGTTACTGTATGTGGTGGTGTTACTTGCGAGTGGAGCACCAAGGCAAATTCCTTGTATGTGTACATACATGGCCAATAAATTTATTCAACTAGTGTGAATGGGTGATCGATGGTCAGTGTGGACTTGGTGGGCCGAAGGGCCTGTTTGCATGCTGTATTTAAACTAAACCTGGAAGCTTCTTCTGGAACACCATGTCATACAGGGGTTGTTTTTACATAACGTTTTTATATATTTTTTAAATTAATGTTAGTATAGGGACTAGTGCAGCCGCCCATTCTCAAGTGAGCAATCTTACATGCAGTGTAAAGATTAAAAATTAACAAAAAGTAATAATACTCAAGTGGCCAGGAAAAGATGCTGGGGGGGGGGGGGGGGAATGAAATGTGGCAAATTGTGTACATTTTCGGAAACATCGCCTATTGAAAAAATATTACCAATTTATAATAAATTCAATGTGAATGTTAACACATACCATCCTGGATGAGGGAAGCCGTATGCTACAAGAGACGACAGCTGTAGAATCTAAAAATAAGTCAAGGATTACACATCATCACCTTGCTCAGAACTTTTAGCAGTTGTGCTTCCAACTGGCTTGCAAGCACCAACCTCCCACTTGCCCAGTCACCAAGTGAGCAGTGCTTCACACAGGCAAATTAAAGTGTTAAGGGCCTGTCCCACTTGCTGATTTTTTTTCAGCGACTGTCGGCATCATTGACTGACGTATCGGGTCACCGAAAAAGTCGCGCCGTGACGGCGTATTGACGGCGGTATCTCCTCAAGTGTCGAAACATTTTTTTTTTGGTCGCCGCTGGATTTTCAAATGCTCAAAATCTTTCGGCAACCCTGATACCTCAGTCAATGACGCCAGCAGTCGCCAAAAAATATCACAACTGCTGGCGACAGGCCCTTTAGAACACATTCTGTCAAATAATACTCAAGGAGCAAGGCTCAAAACAAAATGTTCTTCAAGGAACAGCACTCAAATCTCAAGATTATTCCAGAATCAAGAATAATAAATTCGGCAGTATTAAGCCAGTCGGCCCATCAAGTCTAATCCAGTTCAGTTTCGATTACTGTCACGTGTTCCAAGGTACAGTGAAAAGCTTTTGTAGCGTACTGTCCAGTCAGCGGAAAGACAATACATGGTTACAATCGAGCCGTTTACAGTGTGCAGATACATGGTAAGGGACCATAGTTAAAATAAGAACTGTTACTGTCGGAGTAGATATTCAAGAGTGTGAAGCAACTGCAATATGTGACGGTAGATCTGCTTCTGTGGCCAGCACGCAAATATTCGCATGGGTTGGACGCAATCTTAGCCATGACTGATCTATTTTTCTCCTCTCAAACCCATCCTCCTGCTTTCTCCCCGACATCCGAACTAATCAGCACCGCAAACTAAACACTCAAATCGAGTCTGTTTGCACGTTCCCCCTGTGACCTGGTAGGTTTTATCCAGGGCATCCTACTTCCTCGCACAATCCAAGGAAGTGGAGGTTTGAAGGTCAGTTAACTTTGGTAAATTGTAAATAGTCCCTCGTGCGTAAGATAGTGCTAGTATATGGGGTATTCGCTGGTCGGCGTGAACTCGGTGGGCTGAAGGGCCTGTTCCCACACTTTATCTCTAAGTTTTGCAAAAAAACACCACAGGAATGGATCTTACGGCTCATAATGTCGGAGCCATTGTGTAGGATGCAAAACTGGGATAACATGCATCTAGTGTATGGGTGGTGATTGGTTGGTGTGGACTTGGTGGGCAGAAGGGCCTGCTTCCACACTGCATCTCTAAACTGAACAACCCTCTTTCAGAATTATAACAATGCAGACTCTGTCTTAATTCGTCCGACATTTTTTATAGAAACATCGAAAATAGGTTCAGGAGGAGGCCATTAGGCCCTTCGAACCAGCACCACCATTCTTTGTGATCATGGCTGATCATCCACAATCAGTAACCCGTGCCTGCCTTCTCCCCATATCCCTTGATTCCGCTAGCCCCTAGAGCTCTATCTAACTTTCTTTTAAATTCATCCAGTGTCTTGGCCTCCACTGCCCTCTGTGGCAGGGAATTCCACAAATTCACAACTCTCTGGGTGATTTTTTTTTTTCTCATCTCAGTTTTAAATGGCCTCCCCTTTATTCTTAGACTGTGGCCCCTGGTTCTGGATTCCCCCATCATTGGGAACATTTTTCCTGCATCTAGCTTGTCCAGTCCTTTTATAATTTTATACGTTTCTATAAGATCCCCTCTCATCTTTCTAAATTTCAGTGAATACAAGCCTAGTCTTTCCAATCTTTCCTCATATGACAGTCCTGCCTTCCCGGGTATTAACCCTGTGAACCTACGATGCACTGCCACAATAGCAAGGATGTCCTTCCTCAAATTAGGAGACCAAAAACTGCACACAATATTCCAGGTGTGACCTCACCACATCTTTTAACTACAGAGACATGGTCGCAGGTTTAAAGCCACGAACTGCCAAAAGGACGCAAATTTTAGCCACTGAGATCTTAAAACACGGCACTTACCAGTAAAATTAGAGTTAACAACCCATCGAATAGATTGCTTTTGTAAGAACAATAACCCTTAATGCCTAGAGCAAAGATTTTCAGTGCCATTTCCAAAAGATAGTACAGGACAAAGGAACCGTTCACAACCTGGAAAACAAAAACAATAACATTGGCTTTATTTCCCTGCAGTCATTAAAAACATTTGAAAAGTATTAAAACTCCTCTAAGTTTTCAAAGCAAGTGTTTTAAAAAAAGACTTACTTCAGAAAAGAAGCCATCACGTTCAGACACAGGCTTATCTGCATCAAGGACCAGTGCAACCTATTAAAAGACAATGCAGTCACCAGAATTGTCATCACTTGCGTTACATCTTTCTTGGGCAGCTTACAACCCTGCAGTACTAAACGATTTCTCTAATTTCAAGTAGACCGTTCATTTCCTCCCTCCGTCAGTCCCTCACCCACACTAGTCATCCTGCTAGTTTCACTGTTTGTGTTCACTGTATCACCCTTCATCATCATCTCTTCCACAGCCAACAATGGACCACTGTGGGCTCCACCTTTTCTTGGCCATTGGTGCCGGCTCGGATTTGCTCTGAACCTTTCCATACCTCTCGCTCCCCTCTGCCCTGACTCTCAGTCTGAAGAGCCAGGAACGCCATCTTTTCCTTTTCTCCAGCCCGACCCACTGAGTTACTCCAGCATTTTGTGTCTATTTTCACCTTTCTTAGAGATAGTTTAGAGACACAGTTTGAAAACTTGCCCTTCGGCCCAACAAGTCTGCGCTGACCAAAGATCACCCATACACTAGTTCTATCCTACACACGGGGGACAATTCGCAGAGGCCAATTAACCTACACGTCTTTGGAATGTGGGGGGAAGCAGGGAGAACATACAAACTCCACACAGACAGCACCCATAGTCAGGATCGAACCCGGGACTCTGCCGCTCCAAGGCAGCAACTCTACCTTGGAGCGCCAGAGCATAATGGAGCAACTCATTATGTTTCTTTGCAATAATTAAGGATGCTGCAGAAGGGAATGTAGTTCATCTGGCACAGTCTTGCAAAAAGTACTCGCAAATCGCCAATTATCAAAATTGAATCGCGCCTATTCACGGGTCAACAGCAACAAAGATCGGAAATGGGCTTAAAATGGACAGAGGAGGTGTTTTTAAAAGGAAAACATTTGCAGACAGAAAGATGGAGGAAAGTGGCTAATTGGGGGGGGGGGGGGGGGGTTAGTCCCATGTCCACTGCTTTAGACACAAGTCTTCAACTGGCAGATGTTAAACTGGCAGTTGCCTATTTCCTTCGCTCCATAGATGCTGCCTCACCCGCCGAGTTTCTCCAGCATTTTTGTCTGCCTTCAACTGGCGGACGTTGGGTGCCACTGAAGGCCACCATTTAGTTTAAAGATACAGCACGGAAACAGGCCCTTCGGCCCACCGAGTCCGCACCACCCAGCGATCCCTGCACACTAACACTATCCTACGCACACACACACACACAGACGAGCAACAATTTACAAGCCGTAGAACTAGCGTGTGAACGGGTGATGGGTGGCCGGCGTGGACCCGGTGGGCCGAAGGGCCCGTTTCCATGCTGTGTCTTTAAACTCGAGAGCAAACAACACCAGAGAATTTAAGTTCGAGTTTAGTTTCGTTTATTGTCGCATGTGCCGAGGTGCGGTGATAAGATTTGTTGCGTGCTAACCAGTCAGCGGAAAGACAATAGAGGATTACAATCGAGCCGCCCACAATGTACAGACACACGATAAAGGGAATAACACACATAACGTCTAGTGCACGATAACGTCCAGAAAAGTCTGATTAAAGATAGTCCAAGGGTCTCCAATGAGGTAGATAGCGGTTCAGGACTGCTCTCTAGTTGGCGATAGGATGGTTCAGTTGTCTGATAACAGCTGGGAAGAAATTAAACTAGAGAGCAAACTAAACTGCAAATCAATCTAAATAACAAACCAAACTCCAAACTAAAAACTAAACAGCAATCAAAAACCACACATGGCAATTGACAGTAATTCAGCACCCATTTGAATACTTGTTTCGATGGTTTACCAGCAAATTAAGCACAAAGGTGAGGTCAAAGCACCTCTTCATTCAAAGGGTGGTGAGTCCGAGGAATTCATTGCCACAGAAGGCTGTGGAGGCCAAGTCAATGGATATTTTTAAGGCAGAGATAGATAGATTCCTGATCAGTACAGGTGTCAGAGGTTATGGGGAGAAGGCAGGAGAATGGGGTTGGGAGGGAGAGATGGATCAGCCATGATTGGATGGCGGAGTAGACTTGATGGGCCGAATGTCCTAATTCTGCTCCAAACACTCAATGTCGGGATCATTTTGAGGAACAACATTCGTCCGAATGTCCACCACCTTCTCCAGAAATCCATGGAAATTAAGTAAGTTTATTGGCCAAGTATTCACATACAAGGAATTTGCCTTGGTGCTCCACCCACAAGTGACAATATGACATAGCTACATTTATGAATGACACAGAAAACACTAAACATTAATAATAATAATAAACCATTAATGATAAAACACCATTGATCAAGCGTGCGAACCAACAAAATACCAGATCAAAGGAAGGCTACAGATTTTTGGCTGTTGAGTAGTTCAAGTTCAAGTGAGTTTATTGTCAGGTGTCCCTGACAGGACAAAAAAATCTTGCTTTGCTTCAGCACAACAGAACATAGTAGGCATTGACTACAAAACAGATCAGTGTGTCCATATACCATTTATTTATATACGTAAACACACACATGAATAAAGAAACTGTAGTATCCATGTGTAGAGCAGCTACTCGTGGATAAAAACAGATTTTATGATTAAAAAATAAAAAATAAAAAAAAATAAAAACGTCACTACTTACAAAAATACAAATCAAATGCACCGTCACCATCAGGTTCCCCACATAATCAGTGTTGCGGTGGCACAGCAGCGTCTGGACTTTTTGCAAGAAGGATGATCGATATTCCGGCTTGAGCGGGTGCTGAAATAGAGCAATGCATTGTACAATTTACACATCAGCCATGATCACATTGAGTGGCGGTGCTGGCACGAGGGGTTGAATGGCCTCCTCCTGCACCTATTGTCTACAATCAAATCTTTCATCAACAAAATTAAAAACACAAAGAGACTGGAGAGATTTGAACCTACATTAAATCTTGAGCTTGGGATCCTTCAGTTCCGGTCAAAAATAGCGATTGGACTAAAAGCACAACGGACAAGAGTACTTCCCTCACTTAGCGGACTAAACAATAAACAAACAACTGTCATATAGTGATAAAGTGTGGAATCGTGTCCTGCGGCCCATCTTGCCCACACCGGCCAGCATTCACTAACTACTGTACACTGGTCCCACCTGCCCACATTTGGTCCATATCCCTCCAAACCTGTCCTATCCATGTACCTGTCTAACTGTTTCTTAAATGTTGGGATAGTCCCAGCCTCAACTACCTCCACTGGCAGCTTGTTCCATACAACCACCACCCTCTGTTATAAAAGGTTACCCCTCAGATTCCTATTAAATCTTTTCCCCCCATCGCCTATGTCCTCTGGTCTTCAATTCACCTACTCTGGGCATCTACCCGATCTATTCCTCTCATGATTTTATACACCTCTATAAGATCACCCCTCATTCTCCGGCACTCCAAGGAATAGAGACCCAGCCTGCTCAACCTCTCCCTATAGCTCAGACCCTCTAGTCCTGGCAACATCCTCGTAAATCTTCTCTGTACCCTTTCCAGTTTGACAACATCTTTCCTATAACAATGACTTGCCACCATAAACCCTTTGCATGCGATCCCATCACCTGCAAGCCCCTTATTGTAGATAAAAGGCTTTTAGACGAGCATATGGATATGCAGGCACCACGAGCAGGCAGATGAGGTTACTTTATCTCGAAATCATGTTTGACATGGACTCCGGACAAAATGACCAGTTCCTGCACTGTTTTAAAAAAATAAACTACTCCTAAGAGATACAGTGCAGAAATGGGCCCTTCGGCCCACGTCGACCAGTGATCACCCTGGACACAAGGGATAATTTACAATTTTACCAAACCCAAATAACCTACAATCCAGCATATCCAGTGTAAGGGATGATCGCTGGTCAGCACAGACTCGGTGGGCCAAAAGGCCTGTTTCCACTCTATCTCTAAAGTACCAGACTGATTCCTGGGATGTCAGGACTGTCTTATGAAGAAAGACTGGATAGACTCGGTTTATACTCTCTGGAATTTAGGAGATTGAGAGGGGATCTTATAGAAACTTACAAAATTCTTAAGGGGTTGGACAGGCTAGATGCAGGAAGATTGTTCCCGATGTTGGGGAAGTCCAGGACAAGGGGTCACAGCTTAAGGATAATGGGGAAATCCTTTAAGACCGAGATGAGAAAGACTTTTTTCACACAGAGAGTGGTGAGTCTCTGGAACTCTCTGCCACAGAGGGTAGTTGAGGCCAGTTCATTGGCTATATTTTAGAGTGAGTTGGATGTGGCCCTTGTGGCTAGGGGGATCAGAGGGTATGGAGAGAAGGCAGGTACGGGATACTGAGTTGGATGATCAGCCATGATCATATTGAATGGCGGTGCAGGCTCGAAGGGCTGAATGGCCTACTCCTGCACCTAATTTCTATGTTTCTATGAAAATCAGCAATAAGTGGAATGATCAACTTGTTAAAGAAGGAACTGCAGATGCTGGAGAATCGAGGGTACACAAAAGGCTGGAGAAACTCAGCGGGTGCAGCAGCATCTAAGGAGCGAAGGAGATAGGCGACGTTTCGGGTCGAGACCCTTCTTCAGACTGGTCAGGGATCAGGGAAATAAGAGATGTTAAAGAAGGAACTGCAGATGCTGGAGAATCGAGGATTACACAAAAAGCTGGAGAAACTCAGCAGGTGCAGCAGCATCTAAGGAGCGGAGATAGGTGACGTTTCGGGTCGAGACCCTTCTTCAGACTGGTCAGGGATCAGGGAAACGAGAGATATAGACGGTGACGTGGAGAGATAAAGAACAATGAAAGAAAGATATGCAAAAAAGTATCGATGATAAAGGGAACAAGCCATTGTAAGCTGTTTGTGGTGTGAAAATGAGAAGCTGGTGCGACTAGGGTGGGGGAGGGAGATAGAGAGAGAGGGAATGCCAGGGCCCGAGGGCTGAGGGAGAGGTGGGAAGGGGAGGAGACAGCAAGGGTTAACAGAATTGAGAAAATTCAATGTACAAGCCCAAAGGATGCAGACTCCTCAAGCGGAATATGAGGTGCTGTTCCTCCAACTTGCGGTGTTGCTCACTCTGGCTGTGGAGGAGGCCTTGGACCGAGAGGTCGGATACGGAATGGGAGGGGGAGTTGAAGTGCTGAGCCACCGGGAGGTTGGGTGGGTTATTGCGGACCGAGCGGAGGTGTTCGACGAAACGATCGCCAAGCCTCCGCTTGGTCAACTTGTTGAGTTTCATTGTCTATAACTCGTTTTCACCTAGCACAGAGCTAACAACGCCCCGTTTCCTTTATCAGTGTTACTTTTTTCGCATATCTCTCTAGATCACCATCTTAATCTTTCGTTTCCATTTCCCCTGACTCTCAGTCTGGAGAAGGGTCTCGACTCAAAACGTCACGTAATCCTTTTCTCCAGAGATGCTGCCTGACCCGCTGAGTAACTCCAGCTTTTTGTATCTATCTTCTGTGGAATGATCATCAAATGTCAACTCTAATACCCGGGCAATCCCAAATTTAAACAGGCACATAATTAATTCCGTTCAATCACAAACCTCTCTCATGCTTTCCTTCTGCAATTCATCAAAGAGGATTCGAAACTGCTCAGCTGTTACACAGTCATGCGTGAATGCCTTGGCTTGCTAGAAAAGTAGAAATGATTGCACTAATTAAATCAAATAACCTATACTTAGAAATGATGGGCATTGTATTATTGCATAAGCAATGTTTCAAAGCAGAACTGCTATTCAATAGACACTTTTAGTCCAAGTATACGTTTCCACTAGTGGGAGAGTCCAGGATCAGAGGTCATAGCCTCAGAATTAAAGGACATTCCTGTCTGAGGAGAAATTAATTTAGTCAGAGGGTGGTGAATCTGTGGAATTCACTGCCACAGAAGGCTGTGGAGGGCAAGTCAGTGGATATTTTCAAAGCAGAAATTGGTAGGTTCTTGATTAATACGGGTGTCAAAGTCATGGGGAGAAGGCAGGTGAATGGAGAGGGAAAAATAGATCGGCCGTGATTGAATGGCAGGCAGAGTGGCGCAGCGGTAGAGTTGCTGCCTGACAGCGCCAGAGACCCGGGTTCAATCCTAACTGTACCGTGTGGGTTTTCTCCGGGTGCTCCAGTTTCATCCCACACTCCAATGACGTACAGGTTTGAAGGTTAATTGCCCTTGGTAAAATTCTTGGTAGATTCGTGGTTAGTACGGGCATCAGCGGTTATGGGGAGAAGGCAGAAAAATGGGGTTAGGAGGAGGGATAAATCAGCCCCGATTGAATGGCGGAGAAGACTGGATGGGTCGAATGGCCTAATTCTGCTCATATAATTTACATTTAAAGGCACAGTTCTCCTATTCTGTCAGCTGGCACAGATACACTTTGGGAATAAAAACTCAAACATTTACTGTTGAAGCCTAGCCCCAATTTTACTTCAAGGTTGGTCCACCCACCCATCCATACATCCACCCTCCAATACACAACGCTTCGCATGTCCTCAGCCAACACACAAGGTGGAGGCACGGTGGCGAAGCTGGTAGAGTCGCTGCCTCACCACGCCAGAAACACAGGTTTTCGATCCCAACTTCAGGCGCTGCCTTTGTGGAGTTTGCACATTCTCCCTGTGACCGCGTGGGTTTCCTCCGGGTGCTCCCGTCTCGTCCCACGTCCCAAAGACGCGCGGGCTTGTAGGTTAATTGGCCACGTGCAAAATGCCCGTGATGGGCAAGCAGTGGATGCGCAAGTTGGATAACGTAGAAGTGGTGTGAATGGGTCGGTGTGGACTTGGTGGGCTGAAGGGACAGTTTCCATGACGCATTTCTGAACTGAGCCAAAATGAAAACTAAACTAGAGGCAAAAGGGCCCACTGGTAGCAGCAAGAGGAGAAATCCTGGGTGGTAGCCACTGTCCACTTTAGTACGCTTGAGAAGCTTTCCTAACTGGGTCAGCTGACTTGATCCGAGCTATAAACCTTCACTGAAGAGCCTTTACTGGTCTGAAGAAGGGTCTCGAGCCGAAACGTCACCGATTCCTTTTCTCTGGCGAGGCTGCCTGACCTGCTGAGTTACTCCAGCCTTTTGAGTCCATCTTCGCTATCAACCTTTTAGACAACAGGTGCAGGAGTTGGCTATTCGGCCCTTCGAGCCAGCACCGCCATTCAATGTGATCACGGCTGATCATCCGCAATCAGTACCCCGTTCCTGCCTTCTCCCCATATCCCCTGACTCCGCTATCCTTAAGAACCCTATCTAGCTCTCTCTTGAAAGTATCCAGAGAACCGGCCTCCACCGCCCTCTGTTTTGTCGACCAAGTTCTACTGGGTCTTGAAGACGGACACAAAATGTTGGAGTAACTCCGCGGGACAGGCAGCATCTCTAGGGAGAAGGAACGGGTGACTTTCAGGTCGAGACTTTTCTTCGGACTGACATTTTGTTTGCGCTGTCAAGTTCTCAGATGCAGTGGAAGAGGGGAATTGGAAGCATAACTACAATCCAGGCGAGTACTGCTGGAGCTTTTTGGGCAAATATTCGTCAAAGTATTTTTCATGTTTCTATTCCTTACCGAGAGTTTAGTTTAATTTATTAAAGCACGAAACTGGCCCTTCAGCCCGCGGATTCCACGCCGACCAGCGATCCCCGCACACCAACACGATCCTACACACATCAGGGGCAATTTACAATTTCACCAAGCCTATTAACCTACAAACCTGTACGTCTTTGGAGCGTGGGGGAAAAACGGAGATCCTGGAGAAAACATTCGGCGGTCACAGGGAGAACGTGCGAACTCCGTGCAGACAGCACCTGCAATCAGGATCGATCCCGGGTACCTGGCGCGGCAAGGCAGCAGCAACTCTACCGCTGTGCCACCTAGCTCCCCACATCGCAGAAGGCTATCCAGTTCCGCACCAAAATGTTCATTCACCTTAATAATTTCTTGCTTGTGCAACGGAGACATGGTCACTTTCTGCAGGACTTGGAGCACTGTGCTGGTGCTCACCATCATTCTCCTGATGAAAAGAGACAAGATCATTTTAAAATCATGACTTTGTCGTCACTTATACATGGCGGCTGGGGTGCCCCAAGACTCAGTGCTGGGACCCCAGTTATTTACAATAGATATTAACGATTTAGACAAGGGAATTAAAGGTGACATCTCCAAGTTTGCGGATGACACAAAGCAGTGTGAGCTGCGAGGGGGATGCTGTGAGGCTGCAGGGTGACTTGGATAGGTTGGGTGAGTGGACAGATGCATGGCAGAAGCAGTATAATGTGGATAAATGTGAGGTTATCCACTTTAGTGGCAAAAACAGAAAGGCAGATTATTATCTGAATGGTGTCCAATTAGGAAAAGGGGAGGTGCAACAGGATCTGGGGGTCCTTGTACATCAGTAACTGAAAGTAAGCGTGCAGGTACAGCAGGCAGTGAAGAAAGCTAATGGCATGTTGGCTTTCATTGCGAGAGGATTTGAGTATAGGAGCAAGGAGGTCCTTTGCAGTTGTACAGGGCCCTGGTGAGACACCTGGAGTATTGTGTGCAATTTTGGTCTCCTAATTTGAGGAAGGACATTCTTGCTATTGAGGGACTGCAGCATAGGTTCACCAGGTTAATTCCCAGGATGGCAGGACTGACATACGATGAAATAATGTGTCGTCTGGGCTTGTATTCATTGGAGTTTATAAGGTTGAGAGGGGATCATAGAAATATATAAAATTCTTAAAGGATTGGACATATCCTGGAAACAGGAAAAATGTTCCCGATGTTGGGAGTAGTCCAGAACCAGGGGTCACAGTTTAAGAATAAGTTGTAGGTCATTTAGGACCGAGGTGAAAAAAAACGTTTTCATCCAGAGAGTTGTGAATTTATGGAATTCCCTGCCACAGAGGGCAGTGGAGGCCAAGTCACTGGATGGTTTTAAGAGAGAGTAAGATAGAGCTCTAGGGGCTGGTGGAGTCAAGGGATATGGGGAGAAGGCAGGCACGGGTTATTGATTGGGGACGATCAGCCATGATCACAATGAATGGCGGTGCTGGCTCGAATGGCCCCTTCCTGCACCTATTATCTATGTTTCTATGTTCTATGTTTCTATGATGAAAAACATTTTCACCCAGAGAGTTGTGAATCTGTGGAATTCTCTGCCGCAGAAGGCAGTGGAGGCCAATTCACTGGATGTTTTCAAGTTAGATTTAGCTGTTAGGGCTAAAGTAATCAAGGGATATGGGGAGAAAGCAGGAACAGGGTACCGATTTTGGATGATCAGCCATGATCATATTGTCCTGGCTCGAAGGGACGAATGGCCTTCTCCTGCACCTATTTTATCTTTCTAGGTCTAACCAATAGAGTTGCAGAGCAGTGTAGCATGGAAACAGGCCCTTTGGCCCATCCGGTCCAATGCTGTCCGAGTTGATGTACTGAGGGCGTCACACCAATCGAGTTATCACCCAGAGGACGTAACCTGGGCTTGCGGCCCTGAGTTACAGGGAGAGGTTGGAAAGTTCTTGGAAGGAGTCAACAAAGTGCTGGAAGAACTCAGCAGGTCATAGATTCACGAGTCATGGGAGCAGAATTAGGCCATGGGACCCATCGAGTCTACTCCACAAATCATGGCTGATCTATCTTTCCCTCTCACCCCCATTCTCCTGCCTTCTCCCCAGAACGTCCTTACTAAAAGGACCTACCAATCTCCGCCACATTGACACCTTCACGTAAAATCTCAACCACTGCCGCACAACCCTCCACCATTTGAATTAATTCCCATTCAAATGTGCCATACCCCAGACAGCACTAACCTACCCAACCCAACCAGCAGAAGGGTCTCAACCCAAAACGCCACCTATTCCTTTTCTCCAGAGATGCTGCCTGACTCTCCGAGTTACTCCAGCTTTGTGTGTACCTTCGGTGTAAAGGAGCATCTGCAGCTCCTTCCAACAGCAATTTCTTCCTGACTTCCTACGATAACTTGATCCAATGTTAAAATGCCAAACCCATTACCAACCTCCTGCAATCTCCCAATAACTCTACCCACTTAAAGTGCATCAAATAAGATAATTATAAAATATGTTTTTTGATCTACTGGTCAATTGTTACGTCATGAATTAATGCGTAAGCGAATATTATTTAGAAAGCGATTTCAAGTTTTTTTTTTGTTTTAAGTTTGAGATACAGCGTTGGAAAGGCCCTTCGGCCCACCGAGTCCGCGCTGACCAGCGAACCCTAAACATTAACACTATCCTACACATACTAGGGACAATTTACACTTCTACCAAGTATGCAAACCCGAGCCAATAAACCCACAAACCAGGAGCGTGGGAGGAAACCGGAGATCTCAGAGAAAGCCCTCGCGGTCACGGAGAGAACGTACAAACGGCGTACACACAGCGTCCGGATCGAACCCGCGTCTCGGGCGCTGCACGCACTGCAAGGCAGCAACTCTACCGCTGCGCCACCGCACAGCACACATGGTGTTTTGACAATAGAATATTTCAATTCCATGGCACATTAAGTCATATTTCCCTGGCAAGGTTGAGAAATGGAGTCACTTACAAAGAACCCCTTCTTCCAGCTTTGGTTGTATGGCCGCAACAAAGCACCTCAAAGGCACAACGAATACCCAAGCACCGACGGACAATAGACGTCTGAACAGAACTCTGCAGAAAGGCAAAATAAATGTATTGCAGTCATACCGCTTGGAAACAGGCCCTTCGACCCCATGTCCCATCTACACTAGTTCCACCTGCTTGCGTTTGGCCCGTATCCCTCTAAACACATCCATTCCATAAACCTGTCTAAATGTTTCTTAAACCTTGTGGTAATACCTGCCTCAAGTACTTCCTCCAGCAGCTCGCTCCATACACCACCATTTGTGTGAAAACGTTAACCCTCAAGTTCCTATTAAATCTTTCTCTCCCCCCCCCCCCCTTCTCCCCATATCCTCTGGTTCTCGATTCCGAAATCCAAAATGCCAGAGGAAGAATTTTCAAATCTTCCATCACAACATTAATGAATGGTAAATTTTTTGCTTGCAGAGCTATTTATTGTAACTTGGTACATTTAGTTTGATAGTTAGATAATATTTGGGCTTTGGGCTTGCTCTTATTAGTTGAGCGCTTCTCCTGGAGTTATAGCAAAGTACTTTATCTTTTAATTGTAATCGGTATAATCCCTGGGGAAAAAAAAAAATCAATGAAAAATCAAAGTAAATGATAAATTTGCCCCCCTCAAAAAAAGGGAAATAAAACTGAAACAATCTCTTTTCAACGCTGTCCATAAATCCCAGGGGAAAGATGATATCAAGAAATACGAAGGCCGGAGCCCAGTCCTGTATTCATAAATAGCAGAGCCAAATAGTTGTCACGTGGTTTATGGAGCGGTGCCTCATTACAGAAACACTAATCAAACTTGCCCTTGGGAATCCCTCTGAAAGCTTTAATTGTTCGTGAAAAGCAATCACTGCCCAAAAGGAATACTTACGAGCAAATATCCGCGAAATTGGTTATAAATAATAGCCGTCAGTAAATTCATTAGCAAGTAGGTTCCTGAGGAGACAAAAAGCAGCAACTCAATTTTGTGTTAATCTCCCGATTAAGTTACTGGAAGCTGCCAGACTAATCTTTTAAATCTGTGTTACCAACATTCACAATGAACAGATTCCATGGGTGGTGGGCAGCATGGCGGCCCAGCGGTAAAGTTGCTAACTCATAGCGCCAGTGACCCAGGTTCGATCCCGACTACGGGTGCTGTCTGTAGCGACTTCACAAAATCAAAAGGTTTCAGGGGTTTATGGGGAGGGTAGGAGAATGGGGCTAGGAAGGGAGAGATAGATCAGCCATGATTGAATGGTGGAGTAGACTTGATGGGGAAAAATGGCCTCATTCTTCTCCTATTCCTTATGATCTTACTTCAGTTGTACAGGGTCTTGGTGAGACCACACCTGGAGTATTGCGTACAGTTTTGGTCTCCAAATCTGAGGAAGGACATTATTGCCATAGAGGGAGTGCAGAGAAGGTTCACCAGACTGATTCCTGGGATGTCAGGACTGTCTTATGAAGAAAGACTGGATAGACTCGGTTTATACTCTCTTGAATTTAGGAGATTGAGAGGGGATCTTATAGAAACTTACAAGATTCTTAAGGGTTGGACTGGCTAGATGCAGGAAGATTGTTCCCGATGTTGGGGAAGTCCAGGACAAGGGGTCACAGCTTAAGGATAAGGGGGAAATCCTTTAAGACCGAGATGAGAAAGACTTTTTTTCACACAGAGAGTGGTGAGTCTCTGGAACTCTCTGCCACAGAGGGTAGTTGAGGCCAGTTCATTGGCTATATTTAAGAGTGAGTTGGATGTGGTCCTTGTGGCTAAGGGGATCAGAGGGTATGGAGAGAAGGCAGGTACGGGATACTGAGTTGGATGATCAGCCATGATCATATTGAATGGCGGTGCAGGCTCGAAGGGCTGAATGGCCTACTCCTGCACCTAATTTCTATGTTTTTCTATGATCTTACGAGCGTATGTCTTCCCCGTGACCCTGTGGGTTTTTTCCGGGTGCTCCGGTTTCCTCCCACTCTCCAAAGGCGTACAGGTTTGTGGGTTAATTGGCTTTGGGAAAACAAATTGTAAATTGTCCCAAATGCGTAGGATAGTGTATGAGTGATCGCTGGTCGACGTGGGCTGAAGGGCCTGTTTAGGTGCTGTAAGTCTAAAGTCTATGGCAATGTCCAGAATTTATCATTGAATGGTCCGCTAGATACCACAATGGCAGCGAGATGTCCAACAAGTAAACTCCAGTGGCAAACTAGAAATACTATTCTGATGCTCAAATACATACATACACCCACATTTAAACAAACCAAGTAGATTAGTGTTAAAGCCACTGAAAATAAAATCCAAGCAGATACTGTTTAGTTCGGATATACAGCATGGAAACAGGCCCCCCCGGCCCACCATGTCCACACAGACCATCGACCAACTGTTCACATTAGTTCTACGTTATCCCACTTTCATATCCACTCCATTAGGGGTGATTTTACAGAGGCAAATTAATTACACACATCTTTGGGATGTGGGAGGAAGCAGGAGTACCCGGAGGAAAGCCAAGCGGTCACAGGGAGAAAAAAGGCAAACTCCACACAGACAGCACCCGAGGTCGGGATCGAACCAGGGTCTCTAGTGCCTCGAGGCAGCGACTCTACCAGCTGCGCCACAGTGCTGCCCCTTAGTGCAGCTCTCCAAATAAAGTCATCTAAACTACAGACTTTAGAAACAGCACAGAAACAGGCCCTTCAGCCCATTAAGTCCACACCGACCAGTATTCACACGTACAATTGAACTATCCTACACACTGGGAACAATTTACAATAGACTATAGGAGGAGTCAGGCCATTCGGCCCTTCGAGCCAGCACCGCCATTCACTGTGATCATGGCTGATCCACAATCAGTGCCTAGTTCCTGCCTTCTTCCCATATCCCTTGACTCTGCTATTGTTAACAGCTCTAACTCTCTCTTGAAAGCATCCAGAGAAACGGCCTCCACTGCCTTCCGAGGGAGAGAATTCCACAGATTCACAACTCTCTGGGTGAAAAAGTTTTTCCTCATCTCTGTTCTAAATGGCCTGCCCCTTATTTTAGAGAAACCAATTAACCTACAAGCCAGCAAGTCTTGAGTGTGGGAGGAAGCTGGAGCACCTGGAGAAAGCCCCCCATGCACAAAATAAAATTCTAAAATTAGGTGTTTTCCCCCAAAAGGGTAAATGGCAGGAAGATGAATGGAAGGAGAAATATTCTGCCAATAACAAGTAAGTCAAGGGTGTGATGAGATGGAATGAAAGGTTTGAACGCTGGCAGGTTTTTGGTGGCAGTGACAATCCATTTGGAATGCAGTCAATGGGAAGAGACCAACAAATGTCAAGAGCAGTTTCTCCCTTCAGTTTCCCCACCTCCCACAAGGATAGCAGTCGTCCTTCAAGGCAACCGATAAGGAGTTATAGGGACAAGGCAGGAGAAAGGGGCAAGGGGGGGAGAGATAGATCAGCCACGATTGAATTTTGGAGTGGACTCGATGGGCCGAATGGCCTAATTCTGCTCCTATCACTTACGACCAACTAGATACTGGAAAACGCAGCCTCTTAGCCGGAAAGAAATTCCACAGTTATACGCATGCAGTTCAGTTTCGATGATGATTGCCACATGAACTGAGGTACGGTGAAAAGCTCCTGTTTGCGTGCTATCCAGCTAGAAAGATTACACATGAACACAACCGAGCCGTCCACAATGCAGACAATGGATAGTTTACTCTAGTTTATTGCCACGTGTAACCGAGTTACGGCAAAAAAACTTTTTTTTGCGTGCTAACCAGTCAGGGAAAAGACTACACAATTACAGTCAATCCATCCACGGTGCGTACAGATACAGGATAAAGGAAACAACATAATGCAAGAATAAAGGGTAGGCCATTTAGGACTGAGATGAGGAAAAACTTTTTCTCCCAGAGAGATGTGAATCTGGAATTTTCTGCCTCAGAAGGCAGTGGAGGCCAATTCAATGGATGCTTTCAAGAGAGAGCTAGATAGAGCTCTTAAAGAATATGGGAGAAGGCAGGAACGGAGTACTGATTCTGGATGATCAGCCATGATCACAGTGGCTCGAAGGGCCGAATAGCCTACTCCTGCACCTATTGTCTAAAGTCCAGTAAAATCGGATTACAGATAGTCCGAGGGTGTCCAATGAGGTAGATGGGAGGTCAGGACCGCTCTCTAGTTGGTGATAGGCGGTTCAGTTGCCTGATAACAGCTGTGAAGAAACTGTCCCTGAATCTGGAGGTGTGTGTTTTCACACTTCTGTACCTCTTGCCTGATGGAAGAGGGAGTGGCCAGGGTGCGACTCATCCTTTGTGCTGCTGGCCTTGCCGAGGCAGCGTAAAGTGTAGATGGAGTCAATGGAAGGGAGGCTGGTTTGTGTGGTGGTCTGGGCTACGTCCATGACTTCTTGCAGCCTAACATTTAGTGCAAGACATAACATTTAAATTGTAAATTGTAGGTCAAAGCACAAGACTTACCAATAATACTGAAGGTAATGAAGAAAAGTGCATAGCCTCTGTTTTTTGAATAGGCTGGAATCATCACTAGAAGGAATAGAAAGTGTTGCAACATTCAGTATAACTAACACATAGTTTGGAAGGTAGCGACAGGGCAATATGCTAACACTAAATACATCTTTGCAGAATGAAATCAGTCAAATTCGGGAGCTTATGGTTCTTAAGCCAATCGAGTGTACTGGCACGAAACGGAGGCATTATGTTCAGAGATAGAGCAGGGAAATACTGAATCCACGCCGACCATCGATCACCCGTTCCCACTCGTTGCACGTCATCCCACTCTCTCATCCACTCCCTACACAATAGGGGCAATTTAATAGAGGCCAATTAACCTACAACCCTGAACGTCATTGGGATATAAGATTAAGGGTTTGGACACGTTAGAGGCAGGAAACATGTTCCCGATGTTGGGGGAGTCCAGAACCAGGGGGCCACAGTTTAAGAATAAGGGGTCAGACATTTAGAACGGAGATGAGGAAATACTTTTTCCACACAGAGAGTTGCGAGTCTGTGGAATTCTCTGCCTCAGAAGGCAGTGGAGGCCAGTTCTCTGGATGCTTTCAAAAGAAAGTTAGAGCTGTTAAAGATAGCGGAGTCAGGGGATATGGGGAGAAGGCGGGAACGGGGTACTGATTGTGGATGATCGGCCACGATCGCATTGAATGGTGGCGCTGGCTCAAAGGGCCGAATGGCCTACTCCTGCACCTATTGTCTGTTCCAAAGACGTGCGTGGTTGGTAGGTTAAATGGCTTCTGTGTAGGATCGAATTAGCAAACATCCCTGCACATTGGTACACTCCCCATTATGCACACACACACACACACACACACACACACAACTAGAGAACACAGGGCAAGAATAACCCTCCCATCTACCCAGCTACTAACCGTCCATGTGTTCAACGTCCTGTTGGAAATTAATCACCCAGCTCTGCCACAACTCAAAGCAGAACCCAATGTAGCTATTGCCAAAAAGGTGTATAATAAGAATAGCCCAAGTTACAGTGAACAATGGTTAGGGAAGTAACAAGATTACTTCCAATTAGTAAATTAGGTCATCTATTGAATCATAAAAAAAGTCAGACACCGATTTATTTAGCAAAGGACGGCAATAAAGAAAATTAAAACATAGATCAGTCAACATCTTACGCTGCATGGAACAACTTAATAGGGTTTGGAAGACACTATTAATACCATATTTATAACCTTATTCCAGGTAGTTAATTAATCAATAATACTGTTTATTGTTCTGGATTGGAGCAATAAAAGCAAGACAATTATTTTTGTTTATAGAGCTTAAAAACTAGAGTCACAGCAACAAAACTGGCTCTGCAGCTCAACTTTGTGTGTCAACCAAGATGCTCCATCTGCGCTGGTCCCGTTTTCGCCCAAAGCCTTCTAAACCTTTCCTATCCATGTACCTGTCCAAGTGCCTTTTAAATACTGTTGCAATACTTGCTCAACTACCTCCTCAGGCAGCTCGCTCCATACGCCCACCACCCCCAGTGAAAAAGTTGCTCCTCTGCTTCCTATTAAATCTTTCCACTCTAACCTTAAAGCTACCTTTGTCCTATGGTTCTTGACTATGAGAGGAGCAGAATTAGGCCATTCGGCCCATCAAGTCTACTCCACCATTCAATCACGGCTGATGTATCTCTCCCACCTAACCCCATTCTCCTGCCTTCTCCCTGTAGCCCCTGACACCTGTACTAGTTAAGAATCTACCCATACCCGCCTTAAAAATATCTATTGACTTGATCACCACAGCCTTCAGTGGCAATAAATTCCACAGATTCACCACCCTCTGACTTAAAAAAAATAAATAAATAAATAACAAAAATTCCTCCTCATCTCCTAAAGGCCCAGTTTTATTCTGAGGGTATGGCCTCTGGTCCTAGACTCTCCCATTGGTGGAGATATCCTCTCAACATCCACTCTTTCCATGCCATTCGCTATTTTTAAAGTGAGGTGTCCCCTCATCCTTCTAAACTCCAGTGAGTACAGGCCGAGGGCCGTCAAACGCTCATCACACGTTAACCCAATCATACCCGGGGTCATTCTCGTAACTCTCCTCTGGACCCTCTCCAACGCCAGCACGTCCTTCCTCAGATATGCGGCCCTAAACTGCTGACAATACTCCAAAAGCGGTCTGACTTGGGCCTTACAAATTCCTTCATCTAATGAAGGAAACTTGCATTGAGGTTTTTTAGCTTCAAATACAGGCTCCAAGCTCTTGATTTATGAACAGCCCCAACATATAATAGACAATTGGAGCAGGAGTAGGCCATTCGGCCCTTCGAGCCAGTACCGCCATTCACTGTGACCATGGCTGATCATCCATAATCAGTACCCCGTTCCTGCCTTCTCCCCATATCCCCTGACTCCGCTATCTTTAAGAGTTCTATCTAACTCTCTCTTGAAAGCATCCAGAGAAATGGCTTCCACTGCCTTCTGAGGCAGAGAATTCCACAGATTCACAAGTCTCTGGGTGAAAACGTTTTTCCTCATCTCCGAACTGGCCTACCCCTTATTCTTAACCTGTGGCACCTGGTTCTGGACTCCCCCAACATCGGGAACACGTTTCCTGCCTCCAGCGTGTCCAAAAGAGCAGGTAGGAGATTGATGGGATGTAAATGCTGCCCATTGCAGGCATGTCCGCCACCAATGGCTTTTCAAATCTTTGAACTTTTCAAACAGTAATATTTCCGACTTGCAAACTGTTCAGTTAGGAACAGTTCACAGGAAAGACCATTGCCATGCACGGACCTGTAAACTAAACTTTGGACAATACACCAAATATTTCCCATTGAAATAATTACAATCATGATGAGACAGCAATAATATTTGGCCTCAAGTATGAACAACCCAAACCTACCAAAGGTAGACCCAAAATGCTGGAGTAACTCAGCGGGACAGGCAGCATCTCTGGAGAGAAGGAATGGGCGACGTTTCGGGTCGAGACCCTTATTCAGACTGATGTCAGGGGAGGGGGTGGGACAGAGATAGAATGTAGTCGGAGACAGTAAGACTGGTGGGAGAACTGGGAAGGGGATGGAGAGAGAGGGAAAGCAAGGGCTATCTGAAGTTAGAGAAGTCAATGTTCATACCGCTGGGGTGTGAACTTCCCAAGCCAGTTACTCCAACATTTTGTATCTACCGTCGATTTAAGACAGCATCTGCAGTTCTTTCCAAACCACATCTAATTGAAACCCACCATCAGGATTGTTGGCTGTTGTCAGCAGAACCAATAATGAGGTCAAAGATGTTGGCACATTCTGAAAATAGGTCTTCCATTCTTTATTCTCCTTCGAATTCTGGAGAAGGTTTCGCAAGGAAAAGAAAGTTGTTATTCTTAACCATTACGGCTTTGAGTTTAGTCACCATATATTCACGTAATTATCAAACAAACATACAGGATAAATAGCTTAATCGCACAAGGTATCATACAGGGACATGCACAATCAAAAATACTAAATTAATAGCTCAGTCTGTTAATTTGCATCCCAGAATAAACGAGGCAGAGTGAAAATAGGGGATGTACCAGTGGCCAGAGGCCACAGTTTAAGAATAAGGGGCATGCCATTTAGAACGGAGATGAGGAGACACTTTTCCACCCAGAGAGTTGTGAGTCTGTGGAGTTCTCTGCCTCAGAGGGAGGTGGAGGCCGGTTCTCTGGAAACTTTCAAGAGAGAGCTAGATGGGGCTCTTGAAGATAGTGGATTCAGGGGATATGGGGAGAAGGCAGGATCGGGGTACTGATTGTGGATGATCAGCAATGATTACATTGAATGGCGGTGCTGGCTCAGAGGGCCGAATGGCCTACTCCTGCACCTCTTGTCTAATGTTTATAACCTCCCAAAATTCTATGGATTGTGTGATATTTCTCACAGGCTGGAGTTTAGTTTAGAGACACAGCGCGGAAACAGGCCCTTTGGCCCACTGGGTCCTCACCGACCAGCGATCCCCACACACTAACACTATCCAACACACACTGGGGACAGTTTACAATCTTACCAAGCCAATTGACCAACAAGCCTGTACGTCTTTGGAGTGTGGGAGGAAACCAGAGCACCCGGAGAAAACCCATGCAGGTCATGGGGAGAACGTGCAAACTCCGTACAGAAAGCACCCGTATTCGGGATCGAACCCGGGTCTCCGGTGCTGCAAGGCAGCAACTCTACCACTGCACCATCGTGTGGTGACATTTAACCCCACAATTTAAAAAGGAGATAGTGACTAAACATATTGTTAACCTGTCAATAAAGCGGGGAATTGCGAATGGTTATAATAAAATACAAATTAACAGCATCTCAGAATTAAAGGACGTTCTTTTAGCAAGGAGATGAGGAGAAATTTCTTTAGTCAGAGGGTGGTGAATCTATGGAATTCTTTGTCACAGAAGGCTGTGGAGGCCATGTCAGTGGATATTTTTAAGGCAGCAATAAATAGATAGAATTTTGATTAGTACAGGTGTCAAAGGTTATGTGGCGAAGGCAGGAGAATGGGGTTGAGAGGGAGAGATAGATCTGGCACGATTGAATGGCAGAGTAGACTTGATGGGCCGAATGGCCAAATTCTACTCCCATCACTTATGAACAGCAGCCCGAGGCTCGATTCCATCAGGTGCCGCTCCAAGGGGCCAAGCGCGTGGATCGGACACGGCCTGCAGTGGCACGGAGCGACGGTGGAGGTCACCAACAACATTGCCGGGCCAGGCCGCCGCCTGCAACTGCGACCCAGTGCCGTCGCCAGGACAACAGGCCTTAAAGCCACGTTAAGATTCCACGTTAAAAACTCTGCTGACTTGAATCATTCAAAGTTGCAAAGGCAGACATCTGCAAAGCGCTGGAGTAGCTCAGCGGGTCAGGCAGCATCTCTGGCGATAAATAAACAATAGACAAGACAATAGGTGCAGGAGTAGGCCATTCGGCCCTTCGAGCCAGCACCGCCATTCGATGTGATCATGGCTGATCATCCCCAATCAGTACCCCGTTCCTGCCTTCTCCCCATATCCCCTGACTCCGCTATGTTTAAGAGCCCTATCTAACTCTCTCTTGAAAGTATCCAGAGAACCGGCCTCCACCGCCCTCTGAGGCAGAGAATTCCACAGACTCACCACTCTCCGAGTGAAAAAAAAAAAAAAACAAATGTGGATAATGTTTCGGGTCAGGACCCTTCTTCAAACAGGGTCAGGGGAAAAGGAAACAAGAGATAAAAACAGTGATATAGAGAGATGTAGAAAAGATGAATGGAAGATATGCAAAGAGTTGAGCCAAGAGTCAAGAGAGGTTTATTGGCATGTGTCCCAGGTAGGACAATGAAAATGTTGCTTGCTGCAGCACAACAGAGTATGTAAACATGACACAGAACAGGAGATAAACGTTCTGCATGTGTATATACCATAGACCATATATATACACAAAAGTGCAATAGGCTGTTATTGTTCAGTGTTTGTTTGATGGCGAGTTTAATAGCCTGATGGCTGTGGGGAAGCAGCTGTTCCTGAACCTGGATGTTCCAGATTTCAGGCTCCTGTACCTTCTTCCCGATAGCAACGGAGAGATGAGTGAGTGGCCAGGATGGTGTGGGTCTTTGATGATGCTGGCAGCCTTTTTGAGGCAGCGACTGCGATAGATCCCTTCGATGGTGGGGAGGTCAGAGCCGATGATGGACTGGGCAGTGGTCACAACTTTCTGCATTATTTTCCGCTCCTGGGCGTTCAAGTTACCGAACCAAACCACGATGCAACCGGTCAGCAAGCCCTCTACTGTGCACCTGTAGAAATTCGAGAGAGAGTCCTCCCTGACATGCCGACTCTCCGTAATCTTCTCAGGAAGTAGAGGCGCTGGCTGATGTGCTTTCTTTATAGCTGCATCAGTGTGCTGGGTCCAGGAAAGATCTTCGGAAATATGAACGCCCAGTAATTTGAAGTTCTTGACCCTCTCCACCATCGTCCCATTGATATCAACGGGACTGTGGGTCTGGGGAACAACATGGTCAAAGAGCAGGTGGAATCGCTGAATCATTTTCTGGCCGGATGGCATCAAAGGTGGAAGTGGAAGAGTTCCAACAACATTCTCTCCACAATCCCTTTGTCTCCTCAGAAAACAGCTGCAGAAAGTTATCCTCAACACAGGTCAAAAGCAAGAAGGGGAGGATAACGAAAAGGACACTTTACCGAACGCTGAAACAGTTCCTATCCTTCAACAACCCTCTAGAAGTGTGGGTATAAATCAAGTGAAGAATGACTAAATAAATTTAGATTCCCCTGTCTTGGGTTATCCTTAATAAGGCCCTCGAGGAAGGAATTAAAATTCTAGACACAGATAGCAAGGAATTGGCTTCGGTTACAAAACAAGTTGTGGCACGGGGCGCAGCGGTAGAGTTGCTGCCTCAAAGCGCCAGAGACCCGGGTTCGATCTTAACTATGGGTGCTTGTCTGTATGGAGTTTGTGCACTCTCCGAGATCTTCAGGTTTCCTCCCACACTCCAAAGTCGTACAGGTTTGTAGGTTACACAAAAAGCTGGAGAAACTCAGCGGGTGCACCCGCTGAGTTTCTCCAGCTTTTTGTGTACCCTCGATTCTCCAGCATCTGCAGTTCCTTCTTTAAAAAAAAAAAAGGTTTGTAGGTTAATTGGCTTAGTACAAATGCGTAAATGTAAAGATTGTCCCTAGTGTGTAGGTAGGCAAAAATGCTGGAGAAACTCAACGGGTGTGGCAGCATCTACGGAGTGAAGGAATAGGTGACGTTTTGGGTCAAGACCCTTCTTCAAACTGATGTGGGGGTGGAGGGGAGGGCGGGAAGGAGAGAGGAAGAGACGGAGTCAGTGGGCTGTGGGAGAGCTGGGAAGGGGAGGGGAGGGAGGGAGAAAGCAGGGACTACCTGAAATTGGAGGTCAATGTTCATACCACTGGGGTGTAAACTACCCAAGCGAAATACGAGGTGCTGAAGTGAGTAAGGTTCAAAGAGGCAAGGAACAAGTTGAAAATAATTTGCTCTGGCACAGTTTGGCAATGGCTGCCTCGCAGAAAAAAAGAGGAACTAATAGAAGTATTTAGATAAAAATGGAAAAACACAAGATCATAATGTTTTTGGACCTCAAACTTCCACCTCTGCCCCTTCCCCCAATCCTAACCCATTTGTAGATTAATAGTCAGCCCTCGAGCACTAGTACCATTTAGTCACGAAACGCACAAAGAGTGGCAGGAATATAATGTGTCATTGTTTGCAAAACGAGAACTGAAAACGCTTAGATAGGCACAAAGTGCTGGTGTAACACAGCGGGGCAGGCAGCATCTCTGGAGAAGGATTAGGTGACATTTCGGGTCGAGACCCTTCTTCAGACCGGTTCGGGAAAGTTTCTCTTATCCCTTACCAGTCTGAAGAAGGGTCTCGATCCGAAACGTCACCCATTCCCTCTCTCCAGAGATGCCGCCTGCCCCGCTCAGTTGCTCCAGCTTTTTGTGTCTATCTTTGGTTTAAACCAGCACTTGCAGTTCCTTCCTTTGCTGAGAATGCTCATCTCATTGAAGCGGAGGAGATTCAAAGGTTTGCGTTGTTGAGCAGCCCATCTTACTGTCACACATAACATAATGACTGGTAGTGATGGAATGTACGTCACCTGGGCTCGGGCAAATAGTAGCATGGCGATCATTGTGAACAGCAGCAGGTGCAAGGCCAGAAGCAGCATCACACTGGAAAAGTACAACACATAATTAACTTGCAGTTGGAGTTTTACCCTTCCTCCTCTCCCCATAAAACATAGGAACGTATATCACAGGCACAAGCCCGACAGCACACAATATCTATATTGATGCCAAGATTAATTAATCTCATTTGCCTGCATATGATCTATATCACTCCATACCCATGTGGTCTGAACCACAGACTTGCGTGTGTGTGTGTGCGCAACTTTTTTTTTCCTTGTTTATTATATTGTTTACAGAATACAATGTTCACATAGTCTGTTGTGCTGCTGCAAGTAAGAATTTCATTGCTCTGTCTGGGACATATGACAACAAAACACTCTGGTCTTGACTGGACTCTTGATCTAAAAGAGCACAGAGTGCTGGAGTAACTCAGCGGGTCAGGCAGCATCTGTGGAGAACAGGGATAGGTGACGTTTCACAGAGTGCTGGAGTAACTCAGCGGGTCAGGCAGCATCTGTGGGGAACAGGGATAGGTGACGTTTCACAGAGTGCTGGAGTAACTCAGCGGGTCAGGCATCATCTGTGGAGAACAGGGATAGGTGACGTTTCACAAAGTGCTGGAGTAACTCAGCGGGTCAGGCATCATCTGTGGAGAACAGGGATAGGTGACGTTTCACAGAGTGCTGGAGTAACTCAGCGGGTCAGGCAGCATCTGTGGAGAACAGGGATAGGTGACGTTTCACAGAGTGCTGGAGTAACTCAGCGGGTCAGGCAGCATCACTGGAGAACATGGATGGGCGATGTTTTGGGTCTTCTTCAGACGGCGTCAAAAGCCGACGGCATTAACCAGCATCTGCCGTTCTTTGTTTCTACATTCTTCCTACCTAGAGGCATCTCAAATGCTACCATCGTAAGAGTCTCTACCACCACGTGACGTTTCAGAGAAGCAGATAGGGCCTGAGAGTCGTATAGCCTGGGAATAGGTCCTCAAGCCCAACTTATCCATGGTGACCAAGATGCCCTATTTACACTCGTCCCATTTGCCCACGTTTGGCCCATATCCCTCTAAACCATCCGGTTTAACCTGTCTAAGGGGCTTTCATATAATCTTTTATATATTTAATATCCATTAATAAACTAAAGCCCCTGTCCCACTTTCCCGAGTTACTCATGAATTCTCCCGAGTTTTCCTTGATTCAAACTCAGAGAATTACGGTAATAGCCAGCCGTAGGTACTCGGAGCTATTTTTTTTAAACTCGTGGACATTTTTCAACATGCTGAAAAAACGTCCCGACTTACCTGATGCCCCGAGTACCTACGGCTGGTATTACGAGCCACTAAGAAATATCTACGGACTCCTACAGACATTCTCCGAGTTTGAATCAAGGGGAAAACTCGGGAGAATTCGCGAGTAACTCGGGAAAGTGGGACAGGGGCCTTAAGACGCCAAGGAGCTTAATTGTACATTTCTGACCAACTTACTTCCAGGAAAGCAAGATTGTTGTGTTGGGAAAAACCCTTCAGCTACCAAACAAATGCAAACAAATTTGATGCGTTTATAGTTCTAATACATCCTGTGAGGTTTTAAAACTCGAGAACCAGCCAGCTAAAAACGTTTAACCATGTGTTCGTAGGACCAGTTCTAAGAACGCTGCAGTGAATTGCTGAACTGAGGTACAGAAATTTTAAAATGCACACCAGCAGATTCAGTTTCTTCACAGCTGTTTTCAAGCAACTGAATCATCCTCTCACCGAATGGAGACAGGTCCTGACCTACCATCTACCTCGTTGGAGACCCTCAGACCATCTTTAATCGGACTTTATCTTGCACTTGATCGGGCGTTGCACTAAACGTTATTCCCTTATCACGTATCTATACACAGTAAATGGCTCGTTGGTCACAGAGTGATACTGCGGTGAAACAGGCCCTTCAGCCCAACTTGCCCACACATGCTGGTAATCACGTATTGTCTTTCCGCTGACTGGTTAGCACGCAACGAAAGCTTTTCACTGTACCTCGGTACACGTGACAATAGACTAAACTGAACTAAGCACTAAACATTATTCCCTTTATCATGCATCTGTGGACAGCTCGATTCCAATCATGTATTGTCTTTTTGGAGCCTGGAATAGCACACAACAAAAAAAGCATGTCACTTAAAAATAATTTGAGGAAGGACGTTCTTGCTCTCGAGGGAATGCAGCGTAGGTTCACCAGGTTAATTCCCGGGATAGCGGGTCTGTCATATGATGAAAGAATGGAGTGACTGGGCTGGAATTTAGAAGGATGTGAGGGGATCTTATAGAAACATATAAAATTATTAAGGGATTGGACACGCTAGATGCAGGAAACATGTTCCCAATATTGGGGGAGTCCAGAACCAAGAATAAGCGGTAGGCCATTTAGAACTGATACGAGGAAAAACTTTTTCACACAGCGAGTTGTAAATTTGTGGAATTCTCTGCCTCGGGCTGTGGAGGCCGATTCACTGGATGCATTCAAATGAGAGTTAGATAGAGCTCTTAGGGCTAACGGAATCAAGGGGTATGGGGAGAAGGCAGGAACAGGGTACCGATTGGGAATGATCAGCCATGATCACATCGAATGGCGGTGCTGGCTAGAAGGGCTGAATGGCCTACTCCTGCACCGATTGTCTACGTATCTATGTAATACATGACAATAATAAACTGAACTAAAAGTTGAGTCTGATTTAGATGCATTGGGTTAACTAGACGGATCTAAGAACTGCCAGATGGAGCCGAGGCCCTCACCCAGATAAGCACATCGACTATAGATAAAGTTTAAAGTATGCGATCAGCATGTGGGATTAAATTCACCTTGGAGGACATGCAAGTTTCAAGTGGGTTTTACCTGGCAATTTGAGGCAATGTCTGTCTGAGGCATTTCAATGTTTTCTTCATTAGAGACGAGTTCTGGAGGAGGAAGAAAGGTCGCAGAATTCTTCTCACCCTGACCCTCTAGAGGGGGAGAAATAAAAAGGGTAGAGATTCATCAGCAGTACAATCTGGGACGCGGAAGGCACACCTCATGAACTTATCCGAGCTTGAATATGTCGATAATATGAAAAATTCTACACACAATGATGACAAAGATGGCACCAAGTAGGGTTGATAACTGTCCTGTATTAGTCGGGACATCCCGTATATTGGGATAAATTGTTTTTTTCCCGTACGGGACCGCCCCTTGTCCCGTATTTGACGGCTACTACTCGGGTCGAGTGGACTGTCGGGTCGGAGCGCCGCGTCTGGCCCCACCTCACCCGCCCCGACGTAGTGCAGCCCATGGAGTGCAGCAGCAGCATCGCCACACCCGTGGCCCCGTCGCCCGGCCAGCTGTCCTGCTTACCGCCAACACCACCACGCTTCCTTCTCATGGCCGATTCATTGGATGGGGTGCCGGACTTTGCGCGCGGCGTTGCACGGGCCGAAACTCCTCAGCTGGGCGTTGTGTGCAGTCCAGCGCCCGGGCCAACTCACCATTCACCCAGCCACAGCCGAGTCGGTCTACGAATTGCCGTCGGGAATTTGACCCTTATTTTGACCTTTCGTCCCTTATTTGGGAGTGAGAAAGCTGGCGACCCTACGGCTGAGCCAGGCCACTCTCTGCGCGCTGGTCCCGGACGTGGATCAGACAACACTAATTACAATCACTCCACTCTTTGTAACCTCGACTCCAACATTTCTTACTTTAACCATGTTATTCCCTTTGTCCTGCACTCGTCTCCGTTGCAATCATGTACTGTCTTTCCGCTGACTGGTTAGCACGCTACAAAAGCTTTTCACTGTACCTCGGTACACGTGGCAATAAACTAAACTGACTAAACAATGAAGGGGAGGGTTTGCTGCCATGTGGCCAAGTGGTTAGTTTAGTTTAGAGATACAGCACGGAAACAGGCCCTTCAGCCACCAGAGCACTATCCTACACACTAGGGACAATTTACAATTTTTACCAAAGCTTATTAACCTGCAAACTTGAACTTTTTAATTGCCTTCCATCAGAGTGAGGAATGTGGAGGAGTCACTGTGGTGGATGTTTATGTTAAAATGTATTTTATGTGTTCCGTTGATTTTGTTTGTATGACCTACTTGGCAAATGAAATTCCTCGTAATTTGCAAAACATACTTGGCAAATAAAGTATTATTGCGATCTTTGGAGTGTGGGAGGAAACTGGAGTACCCGGGGGAAAGCTCAGCAGTCACGGGGAGAAAGTACAAACTCCGTGCAGACAGCACCCGTGGTCAGGATCGAACCCGGGTCTCTGGCGCTGTCAGGCAGCAACTCTACCGTTGCGCATTCGTGCTGCCCTGAGTTCAGTCACAGTATTTAATGATCAGGAATGTTGAAGAACAAAATGGAACTCAAATATTACAGCATGTTTTGAGCCTATTGCAATACACAAGAGGCCGATTCTCTGGATGCTTTCAAGAGAGAGTTTGATAGAGCTCTTAAAGATAGCGGAGTCAGGGGATATGGGGAGAAGGCAGGAACGGGGTACTGATTGAGGATCATCAGCCAAGATCACATTGAATGGCGGTGCTGGCTCGAAGGGCTGAATGGCCTACTCCTGCAGCTATTGTCCAAAGTTGAGAATGAGTTGCAGGATCACCATTTACAGTGCTGGGATTAACCAACACCAGCCTTCATTGCAGCTCTCCTTATAAACCTGACTGTGTCCACTCTACTTGTAAAGTCACATCTTACCTCCTCACAAAACAGGCCCATGGACACCATCCAATCAGTCGTGGAGACAGCGAGCACAAGAGCGTAGGCAATCAGCCATTTTGTCTTCCGAAATTCTTCCCATCCAATTAGATAACTCTGCATTAAAAATGAAATGCGTTCAAAGCAAAATCCCAAAGTCAAGACATGTTTTAGCAGAAGAGAAACATTTACAAGGAAAGAGTGGTACCAGAGAGGAAGGTAGTCCAGAGAGCAGCACAATAAGTGAGTTCGGTATTCCGAAAAAACGCAAGGAATCATGGGATCGGTCAAAGGTCACTCGCGATAAACACTCTCGTTAACCGTGCCGCCACACGCACACAGACCTGCGCCTCATCCGCAGCCAGGATCGAACCTGGGTCTCCGGCGCCGCCGTACCACCACTGGACTATCCCCGTCCCCTCCCGAGTGCCCCCGCCCGCCCGTCTGGGGGCGACCAGAGACGTCGGGAGTGGCGCCCCAGGCCCACAGCCAGCGCGGAGAAGAAGCGCCAACTCCAGCCCAACTCTGCCTGTCCCGCCGGGTTATATAAGTAAGTAAGTTTAGTGGCCTAGAATTCACATACAAGGAATTTGCCTTAGTGCTCCACCCACAAGTAACAACATGACATACAGTGACATTTACGAATGACTCCGAAAACCTAAACATCCAAACCTTAACCTACAGCCCTGGACTGACGGGGCCCAGGCTTACAGCCAGCGCGATGGCCGAGAGTGTTTATCGTGCGTGACCTATGACCTAGGCACGCGCAGTCGGAATACCAAACTTGCTTATTGAAAACACCTTTGCAACAGCGAGACAAGCACAGTTAGGTCAGCGAGTCTAAGCTTATTTGATTTTGCCAGGAATAACATGGAACTACAGATACGGTGGGAAGGAGCTGCAGGTGCTGGTGTTTGCCAAAGGTAGACACAAAATGCTGGAGTAACTCAGCGGGTGGGACAGCATCTCTGGAGAAAAGGGATAGGTGACGTTTCGGGGCGGAACCCCTCAGACTGATGGTGCGATGGCGTAGACTGCTACATTATCGGAGCAGTTGTAAATGGACCTACAATCATTGCCGTTTCTGACCTGACATGTTCATAGTTCATTAGTGTTAGTAGCAGAATTGGGCCATTCAGCCCTTCAAGTCTACTCTGCCATTCAATCGAGGCTGATCTATCTCCCCTTCTCAATCCCATTCTCCTGCCATCTCCCCATAACCCCCGACTCCGCTGTCTTTAAGAGCTCTATCCAACTCTCTCTTGAAAGCATCCAGAGAATTGACCTCCACTGCCTTCTGAGGCAGAGAATTCCACAGATTCACAACCCTCTGCGTGAAAATGTTTTTCCTCATCTCCGTTCTAAATGGCCTACCCCTTATTCTTAAACTGTGGCCCCTGGTTCTGGACTCCAACATCGGGAACATGTTCCCTGCCTCTAGCATGTAAAAAAGGTCAAAAGAGTTACAGAGTAAGATAAATACTGCAACCATGCTCGTTTTCTCAGATTGAATATTCCCAAAGCATACTTTAGAATTTAATAAAAACTTGAACAAAGATTAAGTGGCCAATGTATTTTTAGTTATTGAACTTATTTCTGTTTGTTTTATTAAGTTATCTATTGGGACAAACTGTAATGCTGCTGCAAGCACCATCGAGGGGATCTATCGCAGTCACTGGCTCAAAAAGGCTGGCAGCATCATCAAGGACCCACACCATCCTGGCCACTCACTCATCTCCCCGCTGCCTTCAGGTAAAGGTACAGGAGCCTGAAATCTGCAACATCCAGGTTCAGGAATAGCTACTTCCCCACAGCCATCAGGCTATTAAACTCAACTCAAACAAAACTCTGATCATTAATAGCCCATTGCATTATATATAATATACACACACACATTATACATATATATATATTCACACACACACACACACATATACATTCATTGGTATATGGTCACACTGATCAGTTCTGTTCTGTATTATTTATGCCTATTATATTCTGTTATGTTGAAGCAAAGCAAGAACTTCATTGTCCTATCTGGGACACATGACAATAAACTTTCTTGAATCTTGAAGTAGTTCATTGCCCCATCTCGGTGCTTATGACAATGAATCACTCCTGCCTGTTGGAGTCAAAGCCTTACCTTTATTATTACATCGACCATAAATAAGAGAAGGCATACAGCTTCAATGCCTTCCATTAGTCCACAGGAAGGCTCCCAAATTACATGGCGGAATCTGAGATCAGACGTAAGGCTCAAAGACGAAGGCTTCTCAAAAAAGGCCAAGATCAAAATCACAAAGATAGTGGTGCTCAGAAACCTGGAAGAGAAGAAGAAAAGAAAAATAATGGATACACAAGGAACTGCAGATGCTGGAACCTGGAGCAAAACACAAAGTGCTGGAGGAACTGAGCGGGTCCGGCAGCACCTATGGAGGGGGATGGACAGGCAATGTTTCAGGTCAGGACCCTTCGTCAGATTGATTGCCGTGGCAAACCCCTCGAGGTGGAGGATGATGGTCCAAGTTCTGTTGTTTTTATGGACTCTCAGGTGGCTTCCGAGTCCAATCCTGGCTTTGAAAGTTCTTCGACATTCAGGACAGGTAATTCCAGATTGAGGGCAGTAGTGGGCAGAAAGCTGGACAAACAGGGGGGGATAGGATGAAGCCTGGCAAGTGATGGGTGGATAGAGATGAGATGGGTTTCATTTGGTGTGTGGTTGGGGGGGGGGGGGGGGGGGGGGGGGGGGGGGGGGGGGGGGGGAGTAAGTGGCAAAGAATAGTGATGAAAGGGCGCCGGATAAGGAGAAGAGTGAAATGTAAAGCCAGAAGGGGCGGCTGTAAGTGGATGAAGTTAGTCAGAAAAAAAACTAGTAGGAAATCAGTCTCCGGCCATTTTACTCAAGATCTTCATCAAAATATTCCTTAATGCGGTCAATATTTACTCTTAAAAACAAATTATATAATAGTAGTTAATCCGAACAATCATGTCACCATCCGGACAAGAAAACATGTTCAAATATGGCGGCACAGTGACGCCGCTGATAGAGCTTCTGCCTCACAATGTCCGGGTTCGATCATGACCCATGGGTGCTGTCTGTGTGGAGTTTGCATGATCTGTGTCCGTTTCCTCCAGGTGCACTGGTTTCCTCCCACATCACGAAAGACGTACGGGTTTGTAAGGTAATTGTCTTCTGTTCATTGTAGGGAGAGGATGCGAAAGTGAGATAACCAAGGAACAGCGCAAACGAGTTATCGATGGTCGTTTTTTTTTTTAGTTTAGAGATGCAGCGCAGAAACAGGCCCTTTAGCCCACCGAGTCCGCGCTGACCAGCAATCCCCACATATTAACACCATCCTACACACACCAAGGGGTTTTTTTTACATTTACCAAGCCAATTTACCAACATACCTGTACGTCTCTGGAGTGTGGGAGGAAACCGAAGATCTCCGCGAAAACCCACGCGGTCACGGGGAGAACGTACAAACTCCGCACAGACAGCACCCGCAGATCGAACTCGGGTCTCCGCTGCTGCAAGCACAGTAAGGCAGTAATGCCCCTGTCCCACTTAGGAAACCTGAACGGAAACCTCTGGAGACTTTGCGCCCCACCCAAGGTTTCCGTGCGGTTCCCGGATGTTTTTGTCAGTCTTCCCTAATGGTCGAAAGTGGTTTCCGCTTCATCTATAGAACATAACTCTACCGCCCTGGTAGGCATGGACTCAGTGGGCCGAAGGGTCTGTTTCCATGCTGAATTTTTCAATTCAACACTTCAGTTTAATGCGCTGAATGAAAAATTCAAGCTTAACTTCTGCTCAGTCATAACTTTCAACAAACAGCAGCCACAGAAGAGATAACAGCAGTCTCCCATGGCGCAGAATTAAAAATGCAGACACAAGCTCGAGCTGCTTATAGCCAAAACAAACGCAAGGCATTCTGTAATTATTTCACCAACATCCAACGACATATCATCCACGAGCCTGCAACATCAAGCATATTATCCCAATTGGCAAAAAACATTTGATAGCAGAATATTAACTCAATTCAAACCATGTGAGCCAGGCTCCATCAAGCAACCAAATGAACCGTCTCTTTCCAGCTGCTACCAGGCAACTGAACCATCCTATCACCAACTAGAGAGTGGTGTTAAGCTACCATCTATCACATTGAAGACCCTCAGACTATCTTTAATTGGACTTTACAATAGACAATAGGTGCAGGAGTAGGCCATTCGGCCCTTCGAGTTTAGTTTCGAGACACAGCATGGAAACAGGCCCTACAGTCCACTTCCTACCCGGGAGGGGAAACTTAAAGGCCAATTAATCGACAAACTTACACGTATTTCAGTTGTGGAAGGAAACCGGAAGAAATCTAAGCGGTCACAGGGAGAACGTGCAAACTCCACACAGATAGCACCCAAGGTCAGGATCAAACCTGGGTCTCTGGTGCTGTGAGGCAGCAGCTCAACCAGCTTAAACAACAAAACAGCCAATTTCATTTTTTTTTTTTTTTTTTTAACAAAGTATTGTGAAGAGTGCTGAAGGAGCCTAATGTTTTCTAAATGAGGAGAGAATCCAGAAATCGCAGGTGCAAGGGGACTTGGGAGTGCTGGTGCAGAATTCCCAAAAGTTAATCTGCAAGTTGAATCAGTAGTAAAGGAGGCAAATTCAATGCCAGCATATATTTCAAGAGGGCTTGTATACAAAAACAGGGATGTAATGCTGAGGCTCTATAAGGCGCTGGCAAGGCCACATTTGGAATATTGTGAGCAATTTTGGGCACCGGATCTGAGGAAGGATGTGCTGGCTCTGGAGAGGGTCCAGAGGAGGTTCATAAGAATGATCCCAGGAATGAGTAGGTTAACCTATGAAGGGCGCTTGTCAGCACTGGGCCTGCACTCACTGGAGTTTAGAAGAATGATGGGGACCTCATTGAAACGTACAGAATAGGGAAAGGCTTGGAAAGAGTGGGTGAGGAGAGGATGTTTCCACTAGTGGGAGAATCTAGGATTAGAGGTCACCCTCAGAATTAAGGGACATTCTTTTGATAAGACCGAATGATGCGAAATATATAAGATAATATAAAATGGATTCCTGGGCCAGCTTACAACTTATATTTAGTCTCAAGGCAGGCTTTTCTCCAGACGATTGATGCAGAAAGGCAAGTCTCGGCTTGCCTCAGGTTGCAGTGTAATGAGATAATAACCAATGACTTTGAAATGCGTCTACCATTTGACGAGAGAGGAAGCCCAGATTAATCCCAGTGTGGGGTATTGAGACAATGTCCGATGCCTTTGAGTGACTGATGCCTCCTGTAGTAACCTGCATTATCTGTACCTCTGACCATAATGTCTTTGGAATGTGCTTAGGTGACAAAAGAACAGTATATAATACCATGTAATTCTGTGTTCAGGGAAATGGAGAGAGGACAGCCAAGGGTCTGTGTTTCCTCAAGGTATGCTTACTTTGAAGAAATCCTCAAGGTATGCCTACTTTGAAGAAATTCCTCAAGGTCTGTGTTGCTCCCCTGGCTGGGGTTTTCCTTGACACTTCCATCAGCCGATAATTAGTAAAGTTTTGAACTGGTCTACCGACCGTATTGTGAGTTGTCTGTTTATTAAAAGTGAACCTGTTTGTTTAATTAGAAGTTAACCTTTTTCACTTTTAGGAAGGAGATGAAGAAACATTTCTTTAGTGGTGAATCTGTAGAATTATTTGCCACAGAAGGCTGTGGAGACCAAGTCAGTAGATATGTTTAAGGCAGAGATAGGTAGATTCTTGATTAGTATGGGTGCCATAGGTTATGTATGGGAAGAAGGCAGGAGAATGGGGTTAGGTGGGAGAGATAGATCAGCCATGAGCCAAAGGCAGAGTAGGCTTGATGGGCCTAATTCTAGTCCTGCCACTTTTAGTATAGGACTTACCGCTGACACGCCCTTGAATAGTACCATCGATAAAGCTTGAGGGATTGGGAATCCACGCGATGATTTATGGTGCGATACTGTAAAAAAAAAAGTAAAAGCCCAAAGTGGATATACCATAAATTCAAGAAATCATTGCAAGCTTCAGGTTAACATAAAGAAACTAATTTAAAATTAGTCTTCAAAAGAACATCGCACTTTAAATTAATCTGTGGAAATTCTCCAACCAAGGTATCAAAATTAATATTCTTCCAAATAGTTTCAAAAGAAATGCTTGATATCCACAGAGGTGATAACCATAAATCTTAGCAACACTTGTGGTGGATTTAAAACCATTGTTACACTGGAATTTAATCAAAGTAAATGTGCATTTGTTTTACTAAATCAAAAAAAAAAGTGCAAAGTTCAGGAGCATCTCTCTTTCTCTGCTCAATGGGTAGCCCGTAATATTTCAGGGTTCACCCGGCAGTTCAGGGTGAACAAAGTCAGACATAATACTCTAAAGGGTTACACAAAAAGCTGGAGAAACTCAGCGGGTGCAGCAGCATCTAAGGAGCGAAGGAGATAGGTGACGTTTCGGGTCGAGACCCTTCTTCAGACTCTAAACGTGGCCTCACCAATGCCTTATACAAAAACAACGTTAGCTCCCAACTTCTATATTCAATAGAACACTGGAGTAACTCAGCTGGACAGGCAGCATCTCTGTAGAGAAGGAATGGATGACATTTCGGGTCGAGACCCTTCTTCATCTTCAGTCTGAAGAAGGCTCTCGACTTGAAACATCACACATTCCTTCTCTCCAGAGATGCTGCCCGTCCCGCTGAGCGACTCCAGCATTTTGTGTCTATCTTCGTTGAAAACCAGCATCTGCAGTTCTGTCATACACTTTCTATATTCAATACTTTGACTGAAGAAGGCTAATGTGCCGAAAGTCTTCGTGACCACCCTGTGAACCCGATTCTCTACCCAATCTCGCTGCTGGCTCCTCTGACTTTGTTTGCCAGCTTCATCAATGGCAAAATAAATGAATGCCTGATTGCATCTGAAATACAGGAAGGAACGGCAGACTGAGGTTTGCATCGAAGAGAGACACTAGGTGCTAGAGGACCTCAACAGGACAGGCAGCATCTCTGGATAGATGGAATGGGTGATGTTTCAGGTCGAGACCCTTCTTCAGCCTGAAAGTCAGGGGAGATGGAAAAGAAAGATATGAAAGGGTAAGATGTGAAAACTAAAGATCAAAGGAGACGAAGTTCAAGCAAGATGAAGAATAAACCATAGTTAGCTAGTTGGGCTTCATAACAAGAGGATTTCAGTATAGGAGTAGAGAGGTTCTTCTGCAGTTGTATAGGGCTCTGGTAAGACCACATCTGGAAGTATTGTGTACAGTTTTCTCCTAATCTCCTAATTTGAGGAAGGACATCCTTGCGATTGAGGCAGTGCAGTGTAGGTTCACGAGATTGATCCCTGCGATGGCGGGACTGTCATATGAGGAAAGATTGAAAAGACTAGGTTTGTATTCACTGGAGTTTAGAAGGATGAGGGGAATCTTATAGAAACATATAAATTATAAAAGGCCTGGACAAGCTAGATGCAGGAGAAATGTTCCCAATGTTGGACGAGTCCAGAACCAGGGGCCAGGGTCTTAGAAGGGGATCATTTAAGACTGAGGTGTGAAAAAACTTTTTCACCCAGAAAATTGTGAATTGGTGGAAATCCCTGCCACAGAGGGCAGTGGAGACCAAGTCACTGGATGGATTTAAGAAAGAGTTAGATAGAGTTCTAGGGGCTGGTGGAATCAAGGGATATGGGGAGAAGGCAGGCACGGGTTATTGATTGGGGACGATCAGCCATGATCACAATGAATGGCGGTGCTGGCTCGTAGGGCCGAATGGCCTCCTTCTGCACCTATTTTCTATGTTTCTAACTAGGGGGAAGGTGACACGTTCATTTTATTGCGTGGAATATGTGAGAAGGAACATCGCCAGTTGCAGGTAACCTTTGATCAAACCAAACAGTGTTTGTTTGCTTTCTGGGATTCTTTTAAATCAAATGCTTTAAATAATAGGTGGTTTTTTTGTACTTCAAATTCCACTGATGAGGAACCTGGTCTTAAGCTGCTCCCAGCAATACCACAATGATACGTTATTGTCACGTACCTAGGTACAGTGAGAGCCTTTATTTTTGCATGCAATGCACAAAGTTCACAAAGAGTTGCCACGTTTCTGGCACAGACAGAGTTACGAAGGTACCGATTCGAGCAAATTCAGCGGATTACAACCCGACGGTACGAATATTGATTTCTCCAATTTTCAAGTAACCCTTGCATTCCATCTCACTCTCCACCCCTCCCCCACCCTCGTCATCCTGCTAGTTTCACTGTTCACATTCATCTTCCGCACAGCCCACAATGGACCATTGTGGGCTCCACCTTTCCCGAGTCGTTGGTGCCGGCTCCGATTTGTTCCGAACCGTCATCTACCTCTAGTTTCCCTCTGCCCCGACTGGCTGAAGAAGGGTGTCAACCCGAAAGGTCACCTATTGTTTTTCTCCAAAGATGCTGCCTGGCCCGCTGAGTTACGCCAGCATTTTGTGTCGGAAGGAACTGCAGGTGCTGGTTTAAATGGCAGACAGTCACAAAGAGCTTCCCATGTCTATCACATTCGAGTTATGTTGTTATGGAGGAGTTATTTGAGGCAGGTACTATAATAACATTCACATGGGTAGAAAGATTTAGAGGCCTATGGGCCAAACACAGGCAGGTGGGACATCTTGGTTGGCATGGGCAAGTTGGACCGAAGGGCCTTTTTCTGTGCTGTTTGACTATAATACCATAGAATTATTCACAGAGCAAAGTTACTGCCTTAAATTAATACTTTGATCAAAGTCCCAACCTACCATTTACCTCATTGGAGACCCTTGGACTATCGTTAATCAGACTTTATGATAATCAAGAAATGGGCGGCACGGTGGCGCAGAGGTAGAGTGGCTGCCTCACAGCGCCAGGACCTGGGTTCGATCCTGACAACGGGTGCTGCCTGTACGAAGTTTGTGCCTTCTCCCTGTGACCTGCGTGGGTTTTCTCCGGGAGCTCCGGTTTACTCCCACACTCCAAAGACGTACAGGGTTGCAGGTTAATTAGCTTGGTACAATTGCAAAATAGTCCCCAGTGTGTGTAGGATCGTGCTAGTGTTGCTGGCCGGTGCAGACTCGATGGGCCAAAGGGCCTGTTTCCGCGCTGTATCTCTAAACTAAGAAGTAAAACAAAATTCAATGTCCCGTTTCCTTGCTACAGAAACAACTCCACATTTCCATTGGTTTCGATCAATATCCCTCCTGGGATAAATAACGTTCTATCACATCGCGTCAAATAATTTGGGATATTGGAAAAATTCTGATAATATAAATAACCTGAATGAAATAGACTGAAGAAGGGCCTCGACCTGAAACGCCCCTATTCATTTTCTCCAGAGATGCTGTCTGATCCGCTGAGTTGTTCAGACACAGCATTTTGTTGTGTACCTTCGGTTTAAACCAGCATCTGCAGTTCCTTCCTCCACAATATGAACAAGTGCATTCCTTTTGTCTAGAACTCAGTTGTTTGCATTACTTCCTGCACGCAACTCCACCGCTGCATGGCGTGCAACTGTGCAGCTCAGTTCTCCATGTTAAATATCTGCAGACGAGTCTCTCGCTACAGTTTTTGCTGACTCGTCATTTCCTTCCTGATAATCCATTTGATTAGATATCCCGCACTGGTCTGTTTACACAAGCATAAACTCAGTCACAATCACTTTAGATACCGCTTGCCTTCTGAGACTGAACAATTTGCAAAAAAAAAACACACAAAAATTTAACCGTTTCCTTCGCCCTGCAGTCTGGACAACAATTCAAACTAAAAGTCAATTTAAACGCAGCAACGGAATTATTAAATTATCAAAGAGTCTCACAGCATGGAAACAGGCCATTCGGCCCAACTTGCCCTTGCCGACCATGTGTTACATCTTGGCCCGTATCTTGGCCTTGCCGACCTTGCCCCATCTACACTAGTCCCACCCGCCTGCATTTGGCCCGTATCCCCCCTCCTCAGCCTGTCCTATCCATGTACCTGTCTAAATGATTCTTTAAACATTGTGATTGTACCTGCCTCAACTACCTCCTCCGGCAGCTCGTTCCACATATCTACCACCCTTTTTCCCCTCAAGTTCCGATTAAATCCCCCCCCCCCCCCAACTTTAACCTATTCCTCTTATTTGCTACCACAACTAAAAATGGCATTAATAACATATTGAAGTTATAATCTTTATTTCCTCGTCTCCAAAACACAATTTTTGTCATATTTTGTTACTCAAACTATACAAGTTTTAATTTAGGTCAGAAGCCCACACAGATGGGTGGGTGGGAGGGAGGGGGGGAAAACACATTTTTCAGATTTTCATACAAATATACGAATGAGGAAAAGGGTTAACTCACTCTGCCTCTTGTTCTCAATAGTAATGACAATTTTTAAGATTACATGTTGTGAAGAAGGGTCTCGACCCGAAACGTCGCCTATCTCCTTCGCTCCTTAGATGCTGCTGCACCCGCTTAGTTTCTCAAGCCTTTTGTGTACCCTTTTAAGATTACAGATGATTTTACATACCCTCAACTTGACCTTCCCATTTAACCAGGGTACTCTAGCACGCGACTGCTTATCAATTTACTTCTACCTTAAAAATATACAAAGAATCTACTCGCATCCCTTTTTAAGTAAGAAAAATCCACAGACTCGCAACCGTCACCTCCTACCCAGCTGATAGGAGCTGACACTGCCCAACAATCTGCCTACACCAGGGTACCGGGCTTGTAAAACATAGTTTGGTTTGGAGATACAGCATGGAGACAGGCCCTCTGGCCGACTCAGTTCATGTTGACCAGCGATCACCCCATACGCGAGCACGATCCTACACACACACACACACACACACACACACACAATTTACAATGTTACCAAAGCCAATTAACGTACAAACCTGGACATCTTTGGAGTGTGGGAGGAAACCAGAGCACCCGGAGAAAACCCACGTGGTCACGGGGAGAACGTACAAACTCCGCACATGCAGCACCCGTCGTCAGGATCGAACAAGGGTCTCCGTCGCTGCAAGGGGGCAACTCTACCGCTGCGCCACCGTTCCGCCCTTTCTACCGAGTCCAGATTAACCAACGATCACCCCGTATAGTAGCAATTGACTACACGCCCAGGGCAATTTGCAGAAGGCCAATTAACCTGTATGTCTTTGGTGTGTGGGAGGAAACCAGAGCACCTGGAGGCAACCCACGCAGTCACATGGAGGACGTGCAAACTCCGTACAGACAGAACCCATAATCTGGATCGAACACAGGTCTCTGCCGCCGTAAGGCGCCACCGTGACGTCCATCTCCAAATTGGTTTCAGCATATTACCATCTCTTGAATAGGGAGACCAATGCTACACGCAATACTCTAAGTGTAGGCTCACAAGAGCCCAACATAACCCAGTGAGTCACGGCACATGCATATTACAAGTCTGCCCTCAATAGAATCCAGAACTTAGTCACATGCCTTGATTCAGGTTGAAAAGAGATTTGACAGGGATATATGCATGAAGTGGATTTGTGTAGAATCATGAGGGGAATAGATAGGATTAAAGCTCAGAATCTTTTATCCAGAGTTCGGGAATCAAGAAGCAGAGGACATCGGTGAGAGGGGAAAGATTTAATATGAACCTCAAGGGCAACTTTTTCCACAGAGGGTGGTGGGTATATGTTTAGTTTAGTGTCACGTGTACTGAGGTACAATGAAAAGCTGTGTGCCATCCTGACCTCGAGTGCCGTCGGGGTGGAGTTTGCACGTTCTTCCTGTGACAGGGTGGGTTTCCTCCCACGTCCCGAAGACGTGCAGGTTTGTAGGTTAATTGTCTGCCTGGTAAACTGCCGCGAGTGTGTGGTGAATGGATGCAAGAGTGACAGCGGGACAGGCAGCATCTCTGGAGAGAAGGAGTGGGTGATCTTTCGAGTCGCGACCCTTCTTCAGACTGAGGGCATCTCAGTCTGCATTTATTGATGTCAGAAGAAGGTTCTCAACCCAAAACGTCACCCATTCCTTCGCAACCAGAGATGCTGCCTGTCCCGCTGAGTCACTCCAGCATTTTGTCTTTGGAATATCTTTGGAATAAGCCAGCGCCTGCAGTTATTCCCCACACAGATCAATGGTTGGCCTGCTCAGCGAGCCGCAGGGCCCCGTATCCATGCTGCATCTCTGAACTTTCAGCTAATCCAAGGCCCCTGCTCCTCATGTTTGGAACAGATATATCCACCCCTGAATACTGAAATAAAAATAGATCAAAACATACCTGTATTGCGTCTTCGATAAATACCGCAGCTTGTTGAAGGCACAGGTCATCTGTCAATTACATTTTAAAATCAATGTTGAGGTTTGACAGATGTGAAAAATAAATCAACTCAAATCAGCAGAAGAGTAATTTTAGATGGGTGACCATTCCTGCCCCCAACCTCTCCCCCCCCCCCTCAATTTCTATAAAAACAAAGATTGTCATAAAATTAAACTCCAAGCCAACGAACATGTTGTCAGCTGAAAATGCCATACAATGAGCTACTCCAAAAGACAAAGCCAATGGAGAACGTATGTTAAAGTTGATGTAATATTGTAGAAAATAAATTTCCCTAAATTTCCCTAACTAGGTCAGGTTCCCCCCGCCGCGGGTACCATGTAATCCCGTGCTACCCGCTCCATGGTCGGGCAGTCGGCGACTAAACCGTCTCCCCCACCTGGTTTGCGGGGTGAGGAGGGGGCTGTGGACCCCCAGCAGGACCAAAAGCAAGACCTGCCAAAGGGCGGATGAGCTCCTAGCGAGCCAACGGCCATCCACACTGCAGTAGGCGTTGCAGTCGCTGTCGTACATAGCGTTGTAAGGGACGGTGACAAAGCGCACACACACACACCAAATCCCTGTACTTCCAGCGGCGGAAATCCACACGAACTGGAGGACAGAGATGTGTGGTGCGTCCGTCGCCGTTCCCGTCGGAAACCGGCACCACTGCGTCGCTAATGTTTTCAACGCTGATGGATGAATTAATTAATTAGCGTCAAAACAAGGCGCCTCTTGAATGCGGGATCAGAAGACTAATTCAACAAAACGCCAGTGAAGGGAGGTGCCCACTTGAAAACCCCAATGATATACTTGCATCTACACGATCAGTTTAAAAAAAATGTTTGTTAACATGTAGATATCTGATTATTGCATTTATGTCTTCTCTCCCCCCCCCCCCCCCCCCCCCCCCCCCCCCCCCCCCCCACCCCCCCAACATCAGTCTGAAGAAGGGTCTCGACCCGAAATGTCACCTATTCCTTCTCTCCATAGATGCTGCCTCACCCGCTGAGTTTCTCCAGCATTTTTGGCTACCTTCGATTTTCCCAACATTTGCTGTTCTTTCTTAAAACATTGCATAGATGGAGTTGGTTATTGTCCTTAGCATACATTTGTATAATCAGTTTAGACAGCGGTGTGTGGGAAAGGACGGCAGATGCTGGTTTCCACCAAAGACGGGCACAAAACGCTGGAGCAACTCAGCGGGACAGGCAATGGGTGACGTTTCGGGTCGAAATCTGAAGTAGGGTCTTGACCCGAAACATCACCTATCCTTTTCTCCAGAGACGCTGCCTGCCCCGCTGAGTTACTCCAGTATTTTGTGTCGATCTTCGGGTTTGACAAAACTTTGGGCTTGGTTTCCTTGGGCGAGCGCTTATCCTGATGTTGCAGCCCGTGGACTTTGTGTTGTAAATACAATGTACAATGTGCTAATCGGGGATGTGCTCGAGTATAGGGAGTACTCGGCTGGATTGCTTGCCAGGAAGGAATTTCACCGGGATTGTACTGCGCACGTGACAAGAACACGAAAAACCATCGAAGGTAGATTAAAAATGCTGGAGAAACTCAGCGGGTGAGGCAGCATCTATGGAGCAAAGGAACAGGTGATGTTTCGGGTCGAGACCCTTCTTCAGAACCATCGAGGTACTTTCACGTGCAACTTGCTGAAATCAGTAAATGTTTTTTAAACAAAAGGATTTTTTTTTTTTAATAAAATGTTACAGGTTTTTTGGGGGAAAAGGAGCAATGTGCAACTTAATAATCCTTTAAAAGCAGAGTTCTACTCAGAACACCTCTTTCAATGATGTAGATTGTGGGTAGACAAAAGTGCTGGAGAAACTCAGCGGGTGCAGCAGCATCTATGGAGCGAAGGAAATAGGCAACGTTTCGGGCTGAAACCCTTCTTCAGGCTGATGTGGGGTTGGGGGCGGGGAGAAGAAAGGAGAAAGGAAGAGGAGGAGCCCGAGGGCTGAGGGAGAGCTAAGGGAAGGAGACAACAAGGGCTACCGGAAATTGGAGAAGGCAATGTTTATGCCGCTAGGGTGCGGACTGCCCAAGCGGAATACGAGGATTGTGCACCATTTCACAAGGAGTGACGCTACTCAACAAATCTATAATTCTGTTACCACAGATCCATCGCGACTGAACCCGCAAGCACGAGACCCTGCCAGTCGGTGGAAGGACCCCGACCCGAAACATCACCCATTCACGTCCCCCAGAGATGCTGCCCAACCAGCTGAGTTACCCAAGCACTGGACCTCAACACTGACAACCTTATTCCTGCATCTTAACTGCCCAGCTCCTGCAGTTCCTTGCCTCTATATTTCGACCCTACTTCACCCAAGCCTTGAGATTGTCTGGTCTTCCAGTGCAAGGGATCCCATGAGATACAATGGTCAAAGAGTCATGCAGGTTAGAAACAAGTCCTTTAGCCCAACTTGCTCATGCCGAACAACATGCCTCATCTACACTCGTCCCACCTGCCTGCATTTGGCCCATATCCCTCAAAACCTGCCCTATCCGTGTACCTGTCTAAATGTTTCTTAAATGTTGAGATTGTACCTGCCTCAACTACTTCCTGCAGCAGTTCATTCCATACACGAACCTCCCTTTGTGTGAAGAAGTTACCCCCAAGGTCCCCATTAAACCTTCCCCCCCCCCCACCATAAACCTATGTCCCCTGGTTCTTGATTCCCCCACTCCGGGCAAGAGACTGCACTTTTGCCAGATATATGCCTCTAATGATCTTGTGCACTTCTACAAGTTCACGCCTCAATCCTCCTGCGCTTGGAGAAATAAAGTCCGAGCCTTTTCAACCTCTCCCAATAGCTCAGACCCTCAAGTCCTGGCAACAACCTCTTCAATCTTCCCTTCCCTGTTGTATAGTTATGAGGAAATATTTAACAGATTTGGCATACAATGTGGACAAACCCGTTCCTTAGCAAAATCAAATGAAAGCAGGAGAGAGCAGTACTTGGTCTAACAGTGGGAAAACTTGAACTAGTGCCTAAAGTTTCATAATACTGCAGGAAAAAAAAATCTACAGTGAGTAGGAGTTGGATATTGCTCTTCAGAAGTTGCTTAAAGGGCCTGTCCTACTTTCACGATTTAATTCAAAACCTCTGCCGAGTTTAAAGGACCTAAACAAAAATAAAGATTGTGGTAATCTACGAACTCCCACGACTATGTTCATGAACTCCTACGAGTATGTCTACGATTTCCCACGACTATTTCGATGCCCTCCTTACAAGTAAAAACATTGCAGAGAAGGGGGGGATTGGTGAAGGGGAGAGAAGGGGGGGTGAAGGGGAGAGAAGGGGGGTGGGTGAAGGGGAGAGAAGGGGGGGGTGGGGTGAAGGGGAGAGAAGGGGGTGGGTGAAGGGGAGAGAAGGGGGGGTGAAGGGGAGAGAAGGGGGGGTGGGTGAAGGGGAGAGAACGGGGGGTGGGTGAAGGGGAGAGAAGGGGGGGGTGGGTGAAGGGGAGAGAAGGGGGTGGGTGAAGGGGAGAGAAGGGGGGGTGAAGGGGAGAGAAGGGGGGGGTGGGTGAAGGGGAGAGAACGGGGGGTGGGTGAAGGGGAGAGAAGGGGGGGTGGGTGAAGGGGAGAGAAGGGGGGGTGAAGGGGAGAGAAGGGGGGGTGAAGGGGAGAGAGAAGTGGGGGTAGGTGAAGGGGAGAGAAGGGGGGGGTGGGTGAAGGGGGAGAAGGGGGGGGGTGGGTGAAGGGGAGAGAAGTGGGGGTAGGTGAAGGGGAGAGAAGGGGGGGGGAAGGGGAGAGAAGGGGAGGAACTTGTTTCCTAACTTTGGGGTTGCCCACCTTTGGAGCACCCCGTCCGCGGGGGTTCCCCCACCCACCCCACCGCGCCCCGTGCCCGTACCCAACTGTCCGCCGGTGCTGCCGCTGCTCTGGCGGCTGCCGCTGCTGCGCGGTCCCGATGAGTCGGAGCGGCGACTCTCCTCGTCCGCCCCGTAGACGCCCCACGACCCTCCAGCGCCCTGTAACAGCGGCTCCGTCTCCATCTGGGGGGCCCGGGGGGGGGGGGGTAGAGAGAGAGAGAGAGAAAGAGAAAGGAGGAGAGAAAGGAAAGGGGGGGATAGAGAGAAGGAGTGAGAGAGAGAGAAGGGAGGGAGAGAGAGAAGGGAGGGAGGGAGAGAGAGAAGGGAGGGAGGGAGAGAGAGAAGGGAGGGGGGGGGGAGAGAAGGGAGAGGTGGGGAGAGAGAGAAGGGAGGGAGGGAGAGAGAGAAGGGAGAGGGGGGGGAGAGAGAGAGAGAAGGAGAGAGAGAAGGAGAGAGAGAGAAGGGGGGGAGAGAGAGAAGGGGGAGAGAGAGAGAAGGGGGGAGAGAGAGAGAAGGGACAGAGAGAGAAGGGAGGGGAAGAGAGAGAAGGGGAGAGAGAGAGAAGAGGAGAGAGAGAAGGGGGAGAGAGGGGGAGGGAGGGGGGAGAGAGAGGGAGAGAGGGGGAGGGAAGGGGGGAGAGAGAGGGAGAGAGGGGGAGGGAAGGGGGAGAGAGAGGGAGAGAAGGGGGGAGAGAGAGGGAGAGAAGGGGGAGAGAGAGGGAGAGAAGGGGGGAGAGAGAGGGAGAGAAGGGGGGGAGAGAGGGAGAGAAGGGAGGGGGGGGGGAGAGGGAGAGAAGGGGGGAGAGAGAGAAGGGGGAGAGAGAGGGGGAGAGAAGGGGGAGAGAGGGGGAGAGAGAAGGGGGGAGAGGGGGGAGAGAGGAAGAGGGAGGGGGAGAGAGAAGGGGAGAGAGAGGGGGGGGGAGAAAGAGTTGTCTCCGGCCCGGGGAGGAGGTGGTCAGTGAATAGCCGCACCGCTGCAGCAATCCCCACCAACAACCTCCCTCACAACTTCTTGTTTTCCAAGTTTAAAACTCAATTCCTCTGCTGGTTGCAAAGTTGCAAACAGGTTGCCAGCGTTTTGCAGCCAGCCAGCTCTTCTCTTCCCTTCTCTTCTTCTCTTCTCTCCCTCCCCCTGCCCCTGTCCCTGCCCCGCTGCAGGCTGCCGGGTCCCGTGGTGTGAATCCCAGCCCAAGCTTCAGACAAACCCTTTTCCTTCCTCCCCGCAAACTCTGGCATTCAAGTCCCTTGGCAGTGCCGCTGGGCAGTCTGGGAAGTGTAGTCCACTGGCCGGGTGCCGGCGTTGCGATCCCCGGGAGGCCCCCGGACACATGAACTACAACTCCCAGCCGCCAGGGGCGAGCCGTCAGTCACCTTGCTGCAGGTAAGTCGCCTTCTCGGTCCTATTGCAATTTGGGGTGGCGCTCCCCTTAGCCGTGCACCAGAAATATCCTCATTTAAAACACAAAGATAATGCTCTAGAAGCTATCCTGAGACACCACATGTATAAACTCATTTGCAGGATAAATGACTCTAAAAATGTGCTTATTGTGGCCTTGACAAACATAAGGGTTAGCACTACACGCTACCAATCCCAGTTGTGGAGACACTGGTATCGTTGTCTCGTTGTACCACATTGATCATCTTTTACTCTGGATTTTTAACTTAAGTATTGTGGGGTTTTTTTTAAATATATAAATTATGATGTTTTTATGTGATTTACCATGATTTTATATATATTTATGATATTTGAGATGCAATGCATTTTTAATGTAATGTTGCCCCTTGTCTGGAACTTGAATCCATAATAAAGTCATTATTATTATTATTATTATTATTATGCCTCCTGCTGTCCAATCCCTCCTATGCTCGCTTATTACTGGTAATTCGAATCTCACTGTACCTGCTTCGATGGTGTATGTGACAATAAACTGACCTTGAAACCTGGATTATTACACCAGAATCATAGAATCATAGAAAATAGGTGCAGGTTCTTCTTGGTTCTTGGTTACTTGGTCCTCCAAAATATTCCACCAAAATATGGTGAAGGGAGGGGTTTAGCCAGAGAGGGTTATTGGGAAGAAAGTGTCACTTTAAATTTAGTTGCATCTGGCTGGGCAACTAAACTAGGCAGGTGTAGGCCATTCGGCCCTTCGAGCAGGCACTGCCATTCAATATGATCATGGCTGATCATCCAACTCAGTATCCTGTACCTGCCTTCTCTCCATACCCCCTGATCCCTTTAGCCACAAGGGCCACATCTAACTCCCTCTTAAATATGGCCAATGAACTGGCCTCAACTACCTTCTGTGGCAGAGAATTCCACAGACTCGCCACTCTCTGTGTGAAAAATTATCTTCTCATCTCAGTCCTAAAAGACTTCCCCCTTATCCTTAGACTGTGACCCCTTGTTCTGGAGTTCCCCAACATCGGGAACAATCTTCCTGCATCTAGCCTGTCCAACTCCTTAAGAATTTTGTAAGTCTCTATGAGATCACCCCTCAATCTCCTAAATTCCAGCGAGTCTTTATTCGTGTGCTTCAATGGCAAGTCAAATTTCACTAATGTGATAATAAATGTCCTTTGTATCCTTTGTAAAAGAACATGTACATATTACCTATATAGGAATCAAGTCAAGTCACTTTTTATTTCTATAGCACATTTAAAAAACAACTCTCGTTGACCAAAGTGCTTTACACTGGTGCTGGTACTAACATTATGAATGAAGGAATGGAAGACTTTAATGTCACATGTGACCAGGCATAGTGAAATTCTTTGCTTGCATGCCCAATACAAATACAATGTATACAAATCCTGTAAGGAACTGCAGATGTTGGTTTACACTGAAGATAGACACACAAAAAGCTGGAGTAACTCAGCGGGTCAGGCAGCATCTCTGGAGAGAAGGAATGGGCAACGTTTCAAGGTCAAGACCCTTCTTCAGTCTGGAAAGTCGATGTAGATGGAAATGAGAGTGATATAGAGAGAGATAGAACAGATGAATGAAAGGTATGCAAGTATTGAGAACGCTATTGCCGCCGTCAATATCCCTATGGGATAGGAAAGCTGGGAGAGGGGAAGGTCTAGACAAAGCGTGACTGGTAACACCAAAGATAGGCACAAGATAACACATCTGGTCCCAGACAGCATCTCTGCGGAAAACGGATAGGTGATATTTTGGGTCAGGACCCTTCTTCAGACAGGTAAGAGGTGGATGCAGGCGAGGGGTGTGTTTGATCGGCAGATGATTGGAACAAAGGGCAGAGGTACAAGCAGTGGTATGAGACACGATTGAATAGGTGTGTGAGGATTGAACGTGTGTCAGAGGTTGTGGTGAGAAGGCAGAAGAATGAGGTTGAGAGGGAATGGCGGAGTAGATTTGATGGGCCGAATGGCCTAATTCTACTCCTATCACATGATCTTGTGCATTGTGAAGCCAGTGTAGTCAAGGTAGGGCACGGGGGGGGGGGGGAGGGGGGGGGGAAGAGAGGGGAAGTATGGTGACGGGGAGGAGGGGTTGAAATTAGTTAGAGGTCACCTAAAAATGATACTCTTCATGGCCTTGCAGATCTCCATTATTTAATTTTTGTTCTTCAGAGCCGAGGAAAAATCAATATTCATTGACAAGGTCACGTCAGCAGTTGAGATGAGGAATGGGTGGGGTGCATGAGTCACTGCCAAACAGTCCACAAAGTTAATTTGTTGAGAGAGACTGAGTCTGCACATGAGAGCAATGCTTCCCAATTAAAGCAAGGTCATTTCACCAAGTAAAATAAATGCAGTTATTGATGGATGGTCTTCCACTTGTGTATGGCGTGCACAAAGGACAAATGACATTTATTGTCACATACACCAATTGGTGTTGTGAAATTTGAGTTGCCATTGCAGCACACAAATAAAATAAACATAACATTATAGAATTTAACATTAAACATAAAAAACATCCCCCCACAGCGGGATCAATGTTTCCCATTGTGAGGGAAGGCAGCAAAGTTCAGTCCACTTCCTCGATGTTTAAAGTTGTAGGACAACTTGTTCTATTTGAGCTTATTTGATTGTGCACGCCACGTTGATTGCATTCGTCGAATCAGGATGGACCACGTGAAGGTTGCAATCTCCCGCCCCTTGATAGATGGTAAACCATATTGTTGTCGGGCAACTGAACCATCCTACCAACATCTAGAGGGCAGTCCTGAGCTACTCTCTACCTCACTGGAGACCCTTGGACTATCTCTGATCGGACTTCACTGGACTCTGTTTTGCACTAAACGATAGTCACTTTATCATGTACCTGTACACACAGCGGACGGCTCGATTGGAATCATGCATTGTCTTTCCGCTGACTGGTTAGCAGGTGACAAAAGCTTGTCACTGTACCGTCGGTACACGTGGCAATAAACTAAACCTCAAGCTCACCGAGCGTGATTGACAGTGGAATAACACAACCTCCACCCCACCACTTGTCTGGTCAGAACTCTATTCAAATGAATTGAATGTCTTTATTTGCCATTCAAAAACACGTTTGAACAGAATTCCGTTACCATGCAGTCATAACAATAAATGAATTACATAATTTAATAACACAAACATCTATCACAGTGACTCTCCTCCCTGCACCTTCTCACTGTGATGGAAGGTTAAAAAAGTCTTATATCTTCCTTGCTTCTTCTCCCACGGTCAGGCAGTCAAACTGCTGTGTCGAGGTGATTGAGGCGATCGGGGCTACCAATATTGAAGCCCTGCGGGAGGTCGATGGTATTATAGATAAGGATGGCGGGATTTTAATTTGAATTTCATGTCTTTGTTTGTAAACTGCCGATACAGGCAAGTTTTGATATGATCGATATACTACTTTGTATGTTGATTTTGTTTTTTGAATAAAGTATTTGTAAAAAATAAATAATAAATACATAAATGAATGAATAAATAAATAAAAATTGCAGCCCCCGCCGGGCGATGGAACATCCCGCAGCCGATTTTAAGCTGCGCCAGACAATGAAAGGTCCAGCCGACGGGCCGATTCAAGCCTTACGATTCGTGGGCGGAATAAGCTGCTGTTGCTGGAGCTCCCGAAAATCGGTCGCCAACCAGGGACCCGAGCAGCCAAAGGAAAGCAGGCCCCCACACAAGCTACAGTGTAATCAATGACAGTGATCTCCAGGGGATAGAAGATACCTGATCATTAAATAGAAACTCCAAGCTAAAAAACAACTTTCTAGAAACACCGCCGACGCACGATGCTGCCCGACCCGCCAAGTCCGAAGAAGGGTCTCGACCCGAAACGTCACCCATTCCTTCTCCCCAGACTTGCTGCCAGTCGCGCTGAGATACTCCAGCTTTTTGTGTCTACCGTAAGTATTCCCCACATTTCAAGTTTAAAATTTCACAAAAATCATAAAAAAAGAACAAGACAGCGGATGTCCTCGGTTGTAAACTTGAACAGAGAATTCTCGTCTCCAAATACCTTAATACCATCTTGTCTCCTCTCCTGGTCCAGTCCCTTCAGACCTACCGTACATCCGAGACACCTCACGCGTTCTTCCATTCTTATAAATTCGGACCACAGTCAGTTTGAGTCTCGGTTTAGTTTAATGTCACGTGTACCGAGGTACAGTGAAAAGCTTTTGTTGCGTGCTAACCAGTCAGCAGAAAGACAATACATGATTACAGTCGAGCCATTTACAGTGTACAGATACGTGATAAGGGATCACGTTTAGTGCAAGGTAAAGCCAGGAAAGCCCAATCAAAGATAATCCAAGGTTCACCAAAGTCGTAGATGATAATTCAGCACTGCTCTCTGGTTGTGGTGAGATGATTCAGTTGCCTGATAACAGCTGGGAAGAATCTGGTGAATTTAGCACAGTTACGGATTCTTTCATGTCCATCTTAGAATGTCACGAGCCCCCAAAGACACAATCTTGTGACCGTCAGTCGGGAACGACGCACGCACAATGGGATAGCACGGTGGTGCAGCTGGTAGAGCCGCTACCTCGCAGTTCCAGAGGCACAGGTTCAATCCTGACATCGGGTGCTGCCTGTGAGGAGTTTGCATGTTCTCCCTGTCGGTTTCGTTCGGGTGCTCTGGTTTCCTCCCACGTGGCAAAGGAAGCAGGTTGATAGGTCAATTGCCAACCACTGCACGGGTGTGACCACAAAAGCAGACGACACAGGAGCAGAATTAGGCCGTTCGGCCCATCTTGTCTGCTCCACCATTCCCCCTCAACCCCATTCTCCTGCCTCCTCCCCGTAACCTTTGACTCCCTTACTAACCAAGAACCAATCAATCTCTGCATTAAAAATACCCAATAACTTGGCCTCCACCATTGTTTGTGATTCACCAGCCTCTGGCTGAGGACATTATTCCTTCAATAAACTCTCAATTCCAAGACCTCCTCTATTGCCGCTTCTTTACCATGGACATCTTTACACCTCACTGGCCACCAGGACAGTCTCAGGGCTTTCTGATTCTTCCTCAAACAGAAAATGATATGCGGTTCCTTGTGCCTCGATCTCTTTGATCATTTATAGTTTATGGACATCTAGAAGCCATTTGATAAGGTTCCATGGTCAACATCAATTAAAGCTCATGACAGCACTGGAGTAACTGAGTGAGCCAGGCAGCATCTCTGGAAGAAACGGGTCGATGACGTTTAGGGTCGAGACCCTTCTTCAGATCGGACTAAGAAGCAAAATATCACCTATCCTTTCCTTCCAGAGATGCTGCCTGACCCACTGACAATCTTTGGCATAAAACAACATATGTAGTTCTTTGGTTAGAAGGTCATAAAGAATAAGAGTAGAATTAGGCCATTCGGCCCATCAGGTCTACTCTGCCATTCAAATCATGGCTGATCGATCTATCCCTCCTAACTCCATTCTCCTGCCTTCTCCCCATAACCTCTGACACCTGTACTAATCAAGAATCTATCTATCTCTGCCTTAGAAATATCCACTGAATTGGCCTCCAACAGCCTTCTGTGGCAAAATAATCCACAGATTCACCACCCTCTGACCAAACCATGCTTGGCTCTACATGGATAGGTGATGTTTTGCGTTGGGACCCTTGTAACTCAGCGGGTCGGGCACCATCTCTGGAGAACATGGATAGATGACGTTTCGGTTCGGGACCCTTCTTCAGATCGGACTATATCTGATCTGTTTGCGGACAGCACGCAAAACAAAACCTATCACTGTACCTCGGTACAGGTGACAATAACAAAACTAAACCTAACACGTTAGTATTGCTAAAGTGAAGGAAAACAGCGAGTATTATTACACTAAAAGGAAAGCATTTTAATTAAAAACCAATCCTTCTATTTTTGGTCAGATGTATTAACAAGTTCCGCAGCCTGATTCTTTGAATACATCATCCAAGGAACACATGCTCCTTGGCAGAGGTTAATAGCTCGTCATTTAGCTGGCAGCATTCATTTGATCTCATTGGAAACACCATCCGCAATATTTCCCCGAGTACTTTCCAGTCTTGTGACCTTGAGGAGAAAAAAAAATTGGAAATGACATTAGAAATAGCAATTACTAAATGTATTAAAATTGATACTTCCACGAAAGAGTGTACACAGCAGATGCTAGTTTTTCCCGAAGATTGACACAAAATGCTGGAGTAACTCAGCGGATGAGGCAGCATCTCTGGAGAAAAAGAATAGAGAGGCACCAAATGCTGGAGTAACTCAGCGGGACAGACAGCATCCCTGGAGAGAAAGAATGAGTGACGTTTCGGGTCGAGACCTTTCTTCACACTGAGTCAGGAAAGAGGGACACAGAGAGATATGGAACAAATTACATTTACCGAGCCAATTAACCTACAGACCTGTACGTCTTTGGAGTGTGCGAGGAAACCCAAGGTCTTGGAGAAAACCCACGCAGGTCACGGGGAGAACGTACAAACTCCGTACAGACAGGCACCCGTAATCAGGACCGAACCCGGGTCTCTGGTGCCACCATGTCGTCCTATCATTTGGCGCCCTTTGGTAACAGCTGGGACGAAACAGTCCATAGGCCAATGCAAGTCCATCTGATCATTTATGTGGTCTCTCAGACCGACCTAATTCAGCAATGGTCTCACCTGGTTATTAATACACTTGAACTGCCAGGACCAGCTGGTGTTGTACAGAAATGGTCGGAGGTCAAACCGGTTGTCATCGGGATTATAGTCCTCTGCATGGTATGCGGGAGTCAGCGTTGTCATTTTGTGCCGGTTCATTGAATACGTGCGGTAGAAATGCTTCACTTTCTCAGCCACCTTGAAACAAATGAGTACATTGGTTGATTAGTACAAAGGGTGGCACGGTGGCGCAGTGGTAGCGTTGTTGCTGAACAGCACCAGACACCTGGGCTAGTTATGGAAAAAAACAGCAACCTCAACGATCTTGTAGCATCAGCACCTCTACTTCCTGAGAAGATTACGGAGAGTCGGTCTGTCAAGGAGGACTATCTCAAACTTCTACAGGTGCTCAGTAGAGAGCGTGCTGACCGGTTGCATCGTGGCCTGGTTCGGCAACTTGAGCGTCCAGCAGCGGAAAAGAATGCAGAAAGTGTTGACCATTGGCCAGTCCATCATCGGCTCTGACCTCCCCACCATCGAGGGGATCTATCGCAGTCGCTGCCTCAAAAAGGCTGCCAGCATCATCAAAGGCCCACACCATCCTGGCCACACACTCATCTCTCCGCTGCCATTAGGTAGAAGGTACAGGAGCCTGAAATCTGCAACATCCAGGATCAGGAACAGCTGCTTCCCCACAGCCATCAGGCTATTAAACTCGCCATCAAACAAACTGTGAACCATAACAGCCTATTGCACTTTATCTGTTTATTTATGTGTATATATATATGGTCTATGGTATATACACACACACTGATGTGTTCTGTATTTATGCTTACAATACTCTGTTGTGCTGCAGCAAGCATGAATATCATTGTCCTATCTGGGACCCATGACAATAAACTCTCTCTTGACTCTTCAAATCTGAAACCTGGTTGCCTTCTTCTTTTCTTCTTGCATATGGCGTGCACAGCCTAAAGTTGCAGGCCAACTTGTTCTATTTGATTGTGCACGCCAGGTAGATTGCATTCGTCGAAACAGGGCGGACCACGTGAAGGTTGCAATCTCCCGCCCCAACCTGGTGGCCAATATCATTAAACACCTTTCAGTTCGGGTGTGCGACTTTCGTGAAGGCACGTGAAGATGCAAGGAATGGAGGGACTTGGATCACATGCAGGCAGGTCGTGGCATGATGTTCGGCACAGCCGTTATGGGCCGAAGGGCCTATGCTGTATGTAGAGTATCTTCCAAGATGGCGCCCAAGCCAGGTGACCATTTGCATGCGAGCCCCAGAAGCAGATCTACAATCACATATAACAATCTCTCCACACTCTTAAATCTTTTAATACACTGCAGATTGCTCGATTGTAATCTTGTGTTGTCTTTCCGCAGGCTGGTTGGCACGCAACAAAAGCTTAACACTGTACCTCGTGTGCACGTGACAATAAACTAAACGGAACTGTGGTTAGAAAACACATGACCTGGTACACCACTAAAAGTGCATGTGGAAAGATTTTGCAGAGTTTTTCTCCCTCAAATTTATAATAACATTTTCCATCCACTTACAAGCACTTGAAAGGGTTGAGAAGTTAGTGCAATGTGAGGCTGACCTGTCGAGGAGTACAGATGGCTTTCCACATGTGGATTAGTTTGCAGAACATGCTGTAAGGGCCACACTTTGCGATCTTCCTGAGTTTTCCAAACACCGACAGCTCTGCGTATGTCATCCCCATGTCAGCCTGTGTGGAAAGGATTGGTGCCTTGTGAACCATTTGCTTTATGTGGAAATGGAAATCCAAACAGTCTACAAGGTAGACACAAAATATACTGCAGATGCTGGTTTACAAAAAAAGACACAAATTGCATAACTCAGTGGGTCGGGCAGTATCATTAGAAGACTTGGAAAGGCGAGGTTTTCTTCAGACTGGAGACTGGAGGCAGTTGACGGAACTTTTATTGCCTTCCCTCACAGGGAGAGGCACGGATTGCAAGGGTTACTTGAAGTTGGAGAAATCAATATTCGTACCGCTGGGTTGCCCAAGCTAAAGGTAGGCACAAAATGCTGGAGTAACTCAGCGGGTGAGGCAGCATCTCTGGAGAGAAGGAATGGGCGATGTTTCGGGTCGAGCCCCTTCTTCAGACTGATGTCTGGGGAGGGGGGCGGGACAGAGATAGAATGTAGTCGGAGGCATCAAGACTGGTGGGAGAACTGGGAAGGGGGAGGGGATGTAGAGAGAAAACAAGGGTTATTTGAAGTTAGAGAAGTCAATGTTCATACCGCTGGGGTGTAAACTACCCAAGCGAAATATGAGGTGCTGTTCTTCCAATTTGTGCTGGGTCTCACTCTGACAATGGAGGAGGCCCAGGACAGAAAGGTCAGATTGGGAATGGGAGGGGGAGTTGAAGTGCGGAGCCACCTTAATCAGGTAGGTTAAGACGGACTGAGCGGAGGTGTTCAGCGAAACGATCGCCAAGCCTGCGTGCGTGTGGTTTCGCCGATGTACAGAAGTTGACACCTGGAACAGCGGATACAGTAGATGAGGTTGGAGGAGGTGCAGGTGAACCTCTGCCTCACCTGGAAAGATGTTGGGGTCCTTGGATGGAGTCGAGGGGGAGGTAAAGGGACAGGTGTTGCATCTCCTGCGGTTGCAGGGGAAATTACCCGGGGAGGGGGTGGTTTGGGTGAGAAGGGACGAGTTGACCAGGGAGTTTCGGAGGGAACGGTCTCTGCGGAAAGCAGAAAAGGGGGGAGATGGGAAGATGTGGCCAGTAGTGGGATCCCATTGGAGGTGATGAAAATGTTGGAGGATTATATGCTGTATGCGACCGCTGGTGGGGTGGAAGGTGAGGACAAGGGGGTCTCTGTCCTTGTTGTGAATGCGGGGAGGGGGAGCAAGAGCGGAGCTGCGGGATATCGAGGAGACCCTAGTGAGAGCCTCATCTACAATGGAAGTGGGGAACCCCCGTTCCCTAAAGAATGTGGACATCTCCGATGCCCTGGTATGGAACACCTCATCCTGGGCACAGATGCGGCGTAGACGGAGGAATTGTGAGTAGGGGATAGAGTCCTTACAGGAAGCAGGGTGGGTAGAAGTGTAGTTAAGATAGCTACGGGACTCGGTAGGTTTGCAGTAGATGTCGGTCAGTAGTCTGTTTCCTGTCACGGATACGGTTTGCCCAAGCTAATGACGTAACAATAAACTAAACCAAGATATCGGTATGTTACAAAACTTACCTTTAGCGGCGCTGCAGTTCTGCCACTGCCCTTGTGCGCAACTTTGGCGCCTTTGAGAGGGGGGCGGGTTTAATACGCGATTTTTCTTCAGACTATTCAAATCAATTTTGAACAGGCTTTTTAGTTGCTGAAGAAAAATCGCTTCGACTGCCGTTTTATTCAGTTTATTAAAATTAGCGCTGGAAAAATTAAAAGGAGTAAATTAAAAATCATCTTCTAAAGCCGTGAACACCGACAACGGGGACGGATCTTACGTAGGGGACAAAAGTAGGTACACCGTTTATTTTTATAGAAAAACGTGCTTCTTAGGAAGACTTTAATCAAAATTTCATGTTGCGAAAAGGTGACTAAAAAAAATTATACGAACCGGCAGTATTTTTCCTGCCGACTGGGGGTTAAATTCAGCGCAAACCGCAACGTTCCAATCCATCGCGTTCCACAAAAACCCACTCGCAAATTGATTTAAATGGCCATTAATTTACGGGAATTAAACACTAAATTCCTTCAATTTGGCATATAAATTCATGACAATGAGATTTAAAAATCATGTTATATTGTGAATTATTGTGTGAATGTTATTTGGACACTCAGGGTTAAATGTTAACCTTTTGTTAAGATGTTTAGATAGATAGATGTTTAGATCTAGTAATTGAATTTTGTAATTAGCTACAATTAGGTAACTAACTAATTATATGCTTTAATTTCAGGTCATCCAAGTAAGATCGTTTCATATTTGTTTCAGAAGGCTTCAATCTATAATAACTGAAAATTTCATTCAGTTCTCTTAATTTTTAAGAAAATTATGGGCTTTTGACTGTCCTAGATCACAGCTTTTGAGTTAAGTCAGTGGAAAAGCAAGAGGGAACAAGATGCTAATTTCTGAGTATGAAAATTGCCATAACTTTTTTAGGACTGAAGATATGAAAGTGAATTAGGTGTCAAATTCTATGCTTTATCTGATGGGATAAATTGCAGACTTGATTCTTTAAATCTCAAAATTTTGTAACATTGCTACAAGATATCTCTGCCCTTAACATTTCTGTTGGATGCTGCTTCTTATATTGATACAGCAGCAATCATAAATGCTAATTATACAAGATCGGAGGTTGCTGGCAATTGAAGATATCAGAAACAATCACCTCGTCCGTCTGTGCGATCTGTCCCTCTGCCAGTGGTTCCAGTTCTGCAGTTGGTGGAGCAGACATTATGCTGCAACAGATCAACACAACGGCACCTTAATAACACCGCACAGTGCCAGGGCCAAAGTATACAACTATGAGAGGCATAGACAGGGTAGACACTCAGAACATTCTCCCTGGGATGAAAACATCAAATTATACTTTTGAAGATGGGAGGGGTAAAGTCTAACGGAGAAAGATACGTAGAAAGTGGTCACTTTTATCCCCTCCCGGACAATAGGTAATAGGTGCAGGAGTAGGCCATTCGGCCCTTCGAGCCAGCACCGCCATTCAATGTGATCATGGCTGATCATCCCCAATCAGTACCCCGTTCCTGCCTTCTCCCCATATCCCCTGACTCTGCCATTTTTAAGAGCCCTATCTAGCTCTCTCTTGAAAGTATCCAGAGAACCGGCCTCCACCGCCCTCTGAGGCAGAGAATTCCACAGACTCACGACTCTCTGTGAGAAAAAGTGTTTCCTCGTCTCCGTTCTAAATGGCTTACCCCTTATTCGTAAACTGTGGCCCTTGGTTCTGGACTCCCCCAACATCGGGAACATGTTTCCTGCCTCTAGCGTGTCCAAACCCTTAATTATCTTACATGTTTCAATAAGATCCCCTCTCATCCTTCTAAGCTCCAGAGTGAACAAGCCCAGCCGTTCCATTCTATCAGCATATGACAGTCCCGCCATCCCGAGATGAAGTGATCAAGTGCTAGAGGGCATAGCATAGTGAGAGGGGTAAAGTTTTAAAGAGATGTGTGGGACAAGTGTTGTTTTTACACAAATGGTGGTGAGTGCCTGGAACAAGCTGCCAGGGGTGGTGGTGGCGGCAGATACAATAGTGGCATTTAAAAGACTTTGAAATCGGCTGAAGACATTCGGGGAATGGAGGGATATGGACCATGTGCGGGTGGGCGAGAGATGGTCTTGGCGTGTTTGGCACAGACATTGCGGGCTGAAGGGCCTGTTCTCGTGCTGGACTGTTCTGTTTCCCCATTCGCCATTATAAACCCAAAGTAAATCTACATCCCACGTACAACATTTTTTGACAGAACGTTTAAGAAACATTTAGACAGGTACTTGGATAGGACGGGTTTAGCCTATCAGGCAGGCAGGTGGGACTAGTGCAGGTGGGACATGTTGGCCGGCTTAGGCAAGTTGGGTGAAAGGGCCTGTTTCCACGCTGGGTTTATGACTCTATGACTCTATAACACTCTGTTACCTTCGGAGAGCAGTGAGCTGGAAGTTTTCAATGCAATACTGGATAAAGTTCCGGAGGTCAGCCTTGCTGATGCCACCGATGGGATTGATATCTGCACTGGAGCAATCATACTTGGTCATGTACCCCCGGAGACTGAAAGAGATCATTTTGGAAAGGGTTAGGAAACATGTCCACCAATCTCTTCACAAAGAGAGACGCAAAACGCTGGAGTAACTCCGCAGGTCGGGCAGCATCTCTGGCGAAAAAGAATAAGTGACGTTTCGGGTCGAGACCCTTCTTCAGATGAGACTCACACTATCGGTCACGCCACGTCACCTATTCCTTTTTTGCAGAGATGCTGCCTGACCAGTTGAGTTACTCCAACATTTTGTGTCTATCGTCAGTATAAACCAGTATCTGCAGTTCCTTCCTGCACATCTCCACAAGGATACCTGGTAGTTTATTTCAACTGTTCAAAGGCTCCTCAAGTTTGCACTCACAGTTCCTTGTCTCTGCTTTGGTTAATTTCACTGTTAATGCCACTGCTTATCCAGACCCATCACTGACCGCACTGATAATGTCATTACTTCTCCAGACCCACCACAGGGACTGGAGTGCCAGCTACATTGCGCCCTCCCACAAGATATATATTGCTCTCGGACGGCACAGCGGTAGAGTTGCTGCTTTACATCGCCAGAGACCCGGGTTCGATCCTGACTACGGGTGCTGCCTGTATGGAGTTTGTACGTTCTCCCCGTGGTCTGCGTGGGTTTTCTCCGGGTGCTCTGGTTTCCTCCCACACTCCAAAGGCGTACAGGTTTGTAGATTAATTGGCTTCGGTAAAAATTGTAAATTGACCCTGGTCGAGAAGGAACGACAGATGCTGGAAAATCGAATGTAGACAAAATTGCTGGAGAAACTCAGCGGGTGCAGCAGCATCTATGGAGCGAAGGAAATAGGAAATAGGAAATATTTCCTTTGCTCCGTAGATGCTGCCGCACCCGCTGAGTTTCTCCAGCAATTTTGTCTACCTTAAATTGTCCCTGGTGCGTGTAGGGTAGTGCGAGCGTACGGGGTGATTGCGGGTCGGCACGGACCAGAAGGGCCGAAGGGCCTGTTTCTGCGCTCTCTCTCTCTCTAAAGTCTAAATACTTGGTTTCTTCCAGCACAGAAGCTGCCTGATCTGCGGAGAATTTTCAACTGTTTTCATCTCACCTCTCGTCCACGTTGGCTGATCCAAGAACCAACAATCCTCCAGGTTTTCCAGAAGTCCATAGGCTCAACTGAGCAAAGAGGTAAGCCAGCACCATCCGGATTCTCGCCTTTATCGCACAAGGAAAATCAGAAAGGATTATTCTATAGACACAAGGAACTGCAGATGCTGGTTAACACTAAGTTCACAAGTCATAGCAGCAGAATTAGGCCATTTGGTCCATCGCGTCTATTCCACCACTTAATCACGGCTGATCTATCGATCCCTCTCTACCCCATTCTCCTGCCTCAGCCCCACAAACCTCGACACCTCCATAAAGGACACAAATCAACTCGACTAACTCAGCGGGCCAGGCAGCATCTCTGGAGAACTTGGGAAAAGTGACGTTTCAGGTCGGGACTCTTCTCCAGAACAAGGGTGTCACAGTCTAAGGATAAGGGGGAAATTCCTTTAGGACCGAGTGCATTTGCCTGTGTCTAGGTGCCTGTGATGCTGTTGCAAGTAAGCTTTTCATTGTACCTGCAACTCAACTACTTGTGTGTGGGACAATAAACTCAAGCTGACAGAAGTCCCACGTCAAAGATGACAGAGAGTGGTGAATCTGTGGAATTCCCTGCCACAGAAGGTAGTTGAGGCCAGTTCGTTGGCTATATTTAAGAGGGAGTTAGATGTGGCCCTTGTGGCTAAAGGGATCAGGGGGTATGGAGAGAAGGCAGGTACAGGATACTGAGTTGGATGATCAGCCATGATCACATTGAATGGCGGTGCAGGCTCGAAGGGCCGAATGGCCTGCTCCTGCACCTATTGTCTATGTTTCTATGTCTATGTTTCAGACTGATGATGGTGGTGGAGGTGGGGAGGGGGAGGGGGACACACTGGAAGGGAGGATGAACAAGACAAAGACTGGCGAGTGATAGGTGAATATGGATGAGGGGGGTAGGGGGTTTAATGGGCAGATGGTTGGGCAAAGGCCAGAATGAAAAGACTAAAAGTGTGAGATGAGGATTGAAGAGGTGAGAGTTGTGAAGCCAGAGAAGGAATATAGGTGGGGGGGGGGAATGGGTGTGAGTCCAGGTGAGGCACAAGAAAGAGAGGGTGAGGGGGTGTTATTTGTAGGAAGGAACTGCAGATACTGGTTTAAACCGAAGATAGACACAAAAAGCTGGAGTAGCTCAGTGGGACAGGCAGCATCTCTGAAGGAATAGGTGACGCTGACCATTCTTCAGACTGCCTGTCCCGCTGAGTTACTGCAGCTTTTTGTGTCTATCTAGAGGGTGTTATTTGTAGGTTAGTGACCTAAAATTGGAGAATTCAATGTTCGTACTGGTTTTTGTTAAACTACCCAAGTGGAAGGTGAATTCTACCAAATTAATATCTTTTTTTAAATTTTATTTATTATAGAAACAAAATAATAACAGAGTACATTATTTTACTATAGTGAAAATACATAATATTAATGATAAATTCATACTATTAATATTATTTGTATTGTTCTTAATTATAAATTTCAAGGTTATATATTTTATATAACTAAGAATACATGATACTAATAATACATTTATAGTATTAGCAATATACTCATACTGTTAATAATATTTGTTTTGTTCTCTAATTTTTTAGGTATAATGCCAAATCTTATGTAATTAATAATATGAAATACTAGTAAAACTTTTATGATATTCATTATATTTTCGTAAAGTTAACAATATCTGTGTTATCACTGATTTTAAATTTAAAATTATTATATAATTGAAAATACACAATTTTATATAATTAAAATATAAGATACTAATAATATTCTCATGAAGTTAATAATATTTATATTTGTACTGATATTAAGAGGTTAAGATAATTTGTTTCTATACTATTTTCTAATTTTTTATATAGATATAAGAAAATAGAAAAAAGAATAAAGAATAAGAAAGGTTTGATGGAGAATAGAATATTCGTCATTAATTCGCCCTTAAAGATATATTCATGATTTATTATATATATTTCTTCATCCATTCAAAATATCCAGGCCTCAGTCAAGTCCTCGCGCCGAACCATTATGACCCTGTAAATATTTAATATACGGAGACCAAATCCTTCTGAAGAGGTCTAACCTATCCATAAGGACAAGCCTCATCTCTCCAAATGGATTGTCTCCGAAATTACTGTATTCCACATTTTGATTGTTGGGAATGCAGGGCCTTTCCAAAATTTTAATATTAATTTATTCCCAATTATTAGACAGTAGTCAATAAAAGTTCTTTGATTCATTGTTATTAGTTGGTCAGTTTCAAATATTCCAAATATAATTAACTTTGGGTCAGGAGTCATACTTATATTGACAACATTCGAAATTATCTTAAATATTTCGTTCCAGTATTCTACAATTTTTATACAGTTAGTAAATGAATGTGACAAATTTGCTTCTGAAATTTGACATTTATCACATGTAGGAGTATCTTTGGGAAAAATATAATGTAATTTAGATTTAGAATAATGTAATCTATGTAGTATTTTAAACTGTATAAGGGAATGTTTAGCATTTAACGAGCAATGATGTATATGTTGTAGACTTTCATCCATATTTTGGTCTTATTATTTGACCTAATTCCTTTTCCCCAAGACTCTCTATATGTTTCTGTTGATGGGGTATCATTTTCCAATAAAATATTATATATATATGATATCATTTTATCCGTATTTGGGTGTTTATTCAAGCATTCATCTAAAATTTCTGTCTTTCTATTTCTAAATTCTTGTATATTTGCAGAAACATAATTTCTAATTTGTAAATATCTAAAATATTCTTTATTGTGTAGCCATAAGTTTGTTGTAACTCTTGAAATAAAAGAAAAGTATTTTCCTTATAAAGATCACCCATCTTAGAAATTCCTTTATTTTTCCATTGTAAAAAAGCCTTATCCAACATTGGTTTAAACACAAAATTATTGGCAATTGTAAGACCTAATGGTATAGATTTTAGTTTTAATGCTTTCTTTATTTGTTTCCAGATGCGAATTCCGTTTTCTATTATCGGATTTTCACTATAAACTTTCTAAGCTACATTAGTGTTAGCAAATATTATAGAGCTAATTTCAAATGGAGAACAATCTTCTTTTTCCATATTTAACCAATTTGGTTTATTATCTATTTCTTCTAGCCAAAAATTCATATTTTTAATATTAACTGCCCAGTAATAAAACATAAGATTTGGTAATGCTAATCCTCCGTTTATTTTAGATTTACATAAGTGTTTTTTATTTATTCTATGGCTCTTATAATCCCAGATAAAGTTAGTAATTATAGAGTCTACTTTTTTAAAAAAAAATTTAGGAAGATATATCGGAATTAATTGAAATATAATTAATGGTGGAGGTGGGGAGGGGGAGGGGGACACACAGGAAGGGAGGATGAACAAGACAAAGACTGGCGAGTGATAGGTGAATATGGATGAGGGGAGTAGGGGGTTTAATGGGCAGATGGTTGGGCAAAGGCCAGAATGAAAAGACAAAAAGTGTGAGATGAGGATTGAAGAGGTGCGAGTTGTGAAGCCAGAGAAGGAATATAGGTGGGGGGGGGGGGGGGGGAGGGAATGGGTGTGAGTCCAGGTGAGGCACAAGGAAGAGAGGGTGAGGGGGTGTTATTTGTAGGAAGGAACTGCAGATACTGGTTTAAACCGAAGATAGACACAAAAAGCTGGAGTAGCTCAGCGGGACAGGCAGCATCTCTGAAGGAATAGGTGACGCTGACCATTCTTCAGACTGCCTGTCCCGCTGAGTTACTGCAGCTTTTTGTGTCTATCTAGAGGGTGTTATTTGTAGGTTAGTGACCTAAAATTGGAGAATTCAATGTTCGTACTGGTTTTTGTTAAACTACCCAAGTGGAAGGTGAATTCTACCAAATTAATATCTTAACATTTGATATTCGTACAGAGAAGGTTCACCAGACTGATTCCTGGGATGGCACGACTTCCATATGAAGAAAGACTGGATAGACTCGGCTTGTACTCGCTGGAATTTAGAAGATTGAGGGGTGATCTCATAGAGACTTACAAAATTCTTAAGGGGTTGGACAGGCTAGATGCAGGAAGATTGTTCCCGATGTTGGGGCTGTCCAGGACAAGGGGTCACAGTTTAAGGATAAGGGGGAAGTCTTTTAGGACCGAGATGAGAAAATCGTTTTTCACACAGAGAGTGGTGAATCTGTGGAAATCTCTGCCACAGAAGGTAGTTGAGGCCAGTTCATTGGCCATATTTAAGAGGGAGTTGGATGTGGCCCTTGTGGCTGAAGGGATCAGGGGGTATGGAGAGAAGGCAGGTACAGGATACTGAGTTGGATGATCAGCCATGATCATATTGAATGGCGGTGCAGGCTCGAAGGGCCGAATGGCCTGCTCCTGCACCTAATTTCTATGTTTCTATGTTTCTAACATGTTGCAAAACTGCACAGCAAATCTCAGATCAAGGAATGTTAGTAATTATCATCGGTTTCTCTTCTTTGACGTGGGACTTCTATCAGCTTGAGTTTATTGTCCAACACACAGGTACAATGAAAAGCTTACTTGCAACAGCATCACAGGCACCTAGACACAGGCAAATGCACAGAAACATCAATTGTACATAAATTACACATAAACTCTGCAAGAGCCATGGAGTCATACAGTGTGGAAACAGGCCCTTCGGCCCAACTTGCCCACATCAGCCGACATATCCCGTCTCTGCCCAGCCAACACGTCAGCCGACATATCCCGTCTCTGCCACAGAAGGTAGTTGAGGCCAGTTCATTGGCTATATTTAAGAGGGAGTTAGATGTGGCCCTTGTGGCTAAGGGGATCAGGGGGTATGGAGAGAAGGCAGGTACGGGATACTGAGTTGGATGATCAGCCATGATCATATTGAATGGCGGTGCAGGCTCGAAGGGCCGAATGGCCTACTCCCGCACCTATTTTCTATGTTTCTAGGTCTACACTATTCCCACCTGCCTGGGCTTGGCCAATATCCCTCCAAACCTGTCCTACCCATGTACCTGTCTAAATGTTTCTTAAGCATTGTGATACAGCCTCAACTCCCTCCTCCGGCAGCTCGTTCCATACACCCGCCGCCCTTTGCGTGAATAAGTTACCCCTCAGATTCTTATTAAATCTCACCCCCTTAAACCTATATCCTCTGGTTCTCAATTCCCCTACTCTGGGCAAGAGACTCTGTGCATCTTCCCGATTTACGTATTTTAAAGGTAGATGAAAATGCTGGAGGAACTCAGTGGGGCAGGCAGCATCTGTGGAGAGAAGGAATGGTTGACGCTGAAGAAGGCTCTCGACCTGAAACTGCGAACACGGCTGATCATCCACAATCAGTACCCCGTTCCTGCCTTCTCCCCATATCCCCTGACTCTGCTATATTTAAGAGCTCTATCTAACTCTCTCTTGAAAGCATCCAGAGAATCGGCCTCCACTGCCTTCTGAGGCAGAGAATTCCACAGGTTCACAACTCTCTGGATGAAAACCTTTTTCCTCATATCTGTTCTAAATGGCCAACCCCTTGTTCTCAAACTGTGGCCCCTGGTTCTGGATTCCCCCAACATCGGGAACATGTTTCCTGCCTCTAGCGTGCCCAATTAATAACCTTATATGTTTCAATAAGATCCCCTCTCATCCTTCTAATTTCCAGAGTGTACAAGCCCAATCGCATGATCTTATACACCACTACGATACACCTCAATAGACAATAGACAATAGGTGCAGGAGTAGGCCATTCGGCCCTTCGAGCCAGCACCACCATTCAACGTGATCATGGCTGATCGTCCCCAATCAGTACCCCGTTCCTGCCTTCTCTTCATATTCCCTGACTCCGCTATCTTTAAGAGCCCTATCTAGCTCTCTCTTGAAAGTGTCCAGAGAACCGGCCTCCACCGCCCTCCGAGGCAGAGAATTCGCA